>JAANSO010004119.1:0-10456 GCA_036507315.1 Lepidocyrtus fimetarius | reverse complement strand
ATAAACCCGCAGCTTTTACGCACGCTTTCCCCAACGTTTTACACATTGAATAAGCGTGTATTACTAACTTCGTTTTTCATTTGGGAAAAGCGGCCAGATTACGCGCAAAATACTAACAAGCTTCCCATTCGTAAAACGAATGTTTTACACCAAAAATTCTGGCTGGGTGTATTCCGCTAATGTATAATGTCGTTATTCTTTGCTTAATTGCAACCAAAGCCATTTTCCGTTGTTTTAAAAGAAAGAATTTGGGTTTATTTCGATCAAATAAGTAACTTGCGAGATTTTATTTGCATAATTTAAATTATTTACAACGATTCATCAAAAGCAAACAGTCAATAAATCTACAAATGGCAAACTGCTGGTAATAAATTGGCGTTATTTTCTCAATGTAATTTACATCCCCAAAATTAACTTTTACGTGTGGAAAAGCCATGCAAATTCTCATTTTACCCCGTAGATTATTCCCCTTACCACATCCTCCATTCCCTTCACTATAATTTCTCAAGCTCTTAAGGAACTTATCAGAGATGCTAAAGACGCTTCCACAGTATCCAAAAAACAAGTTAATTCCAATAGTGACGTTTCCCAAGAGCAAAACGTAGAAAATTTTCATAACCGGGTTTTTATCCTCGAGAGTGAATAAACTCACGCCACAAAGGATTTGATAGCTCACGAGCAGGAACAAAACGATCACAAGAAGTGTAGAAAAAACCTGATTGAAAATAATCCCTAAAATTTGAACTTGTCTGTAGAGAAAATATTTACGGTTTAATTTCGTAAATAAAATTGCGGAATGGAGCGCAACACATCCGGATGTGATGGATAGAGCCAAAACTGCCCAAATTCTGGCGAGAACGTTCCAAAATAAGAAATTTCCTGTGAAAACTAAACCGTGTTTAAGTATTGGTGGATTTATGAAGGCTGTAAAAATCCGCAAAGCTGGAGACGACATTATATTTCCTGTAAATTTTGGATAAATAACGGAAATCCCCGCGCATAGCCAAGGAATACACAGAATACCAGTCCATCTCACTAGTTTGCAAATTAAAACTGCAAATTTTGTAAGTTTCGTACATTTCATTATTTGATCGGAGTGATTCCTCTCGAATTTTACTATTTCCGTGAAAAATGTTTCCAAAAGGTCTGATTTCAGGTAGAAGGCAAATCCTGCGCTGATTATTAGCAGAGTGCCCAAGATCCAAATGAGTTGTGAAAGGGAATTTGCCACGTCATTTTTCAGGAAATAGAACTCGTAGAATTTCGAGAGATAAATTATTATTAGGATTGTGCAAGCAAATGAAGAAATCAAAAAGGATTTTTTATTTATTTTCAATGCTTCAGTTGAGTCGTCCCAGAAACACGAAATGGAATGGGTTGGTTTCCATCCCGAGGAAGATATTTTATTGAATTCTGAGATTAGCCCGCTTTTTGAAATCATTTTTGCTTTTTTTGGAGTAAAAAACTAACTGCCAGAGAAATATTTATTTTAGATGTTTAAAAAGCCTGGGGAAATAGATGCCTGTGACCTATGAAAATAAAGTCTAACAACGCTACAAGTTTTTTAATAAACGTTTTACTATCACAATCGTGAAATTGGTAAGATATTTTATCAGACATTAATCTTTGGAGCTTTCGTAAACCCTATCTGCAATTATTCAAGGCGTTTAATAAGAAAATTGACACTCTTATGTCGATTATGATTTTAATATTAAAATATTTTGTGAAAATGTTATATCTGATAAAAGCTTTCTACTCAGGAGATTTAATTTTCATTAAAAAGCTGATTTGTGATAACGACTAAATTATTTTCCTCGCTTACTTAAGAAATCAATAATTTACTTTAGGGAATAATAAATAAGGCTAAATATAATGAATTGCGGTTTGTTCAAACAATTTCTATTTCCTTATCCTTAAAATCGACACCAATCCATGTTTTAAATATTTTATAAATTGATTTATGATGTGAGAATGAGCAAACAATCGATAAATTTAGAAACTAAATAATTTTGATTAATTGAGGTAATCGAATTCTAGTTTTAAAATAATTCTGGCTTTGCCAGGGAAAGTGGAATTTAGAAATTTATGATTTATTGCTTTTACTAAAAATGACAATGTCCCTGTGAAAAGCTTCCACATTGATAATGTTTGAATCCTGATAATGATAAACAAATGAATGGCAAATGCGTGCAATTAAACTTTTGGAATTCAACTTTGACCACTTGTTACATGTAAAAAAAACTTTTCACTGATGAGTGACATTCCTTTTAAGATTAAACCTGTCAAAATTTTAATAAATGTCACAGAATCTGTGAAAGATTATTATTTACGCAGCAAATGTGTTTATTCAATCACGTTCGTACGATACAACAACAGATGTGCATAAAATGGTTTATTTTACTATTAGAAATGATAACCAAATTAGCATTTACTGTCCATGTGATTTTTTGCCTGGTTAACAAAAACACTTGAATTATTTCATGCAACTGTCAATTTTATCAGCTATAATTAAAGCTTGAGATTCTCATGTGATTTTCGGCTCAGACCCGTACCCATACAAAAACGCAGAAAATGTACTGAAATTCGAACAGAAACCAACTTGATTTATATTTTACGACCTCTTATTCTTAAGTAATGGAGGGAACAAAAATTTCTTCAGTCTTGCTGTCCATTTTCTTCCTGGGTTTAATCATCCAAGGACAAGGACAGCAGCTCAACTTTACCAATCCGATTTTCGACGGTAAATCAGCAGACCCGTGTATCCTGAAAGTAGGTCCGAATTATTATCTAACTCTCTCGGAGAATAACGAACGTGAACTGACAATTTTTAAAAGTCCGGTCCTAACCAGTTTCCGAAATGCCGAGAAGAAAATTGCATACACAGCCCCACAAGGTTTCCGTGACCTTTGGGCAAGTGAAATGCATTTGGTAGATGGAGAGCTCTACATTTACTTCTGCATGGGGGAAATTGGTGCAGGTCATGCAATGTACGTTGTGAAAGCGGACAACGCTTCAAATCCAATGGGCTCCTGGGGCCAGCCTCAAGTCATGATGGATAATGAATGGGCAATTGACGGGACGATTATGCGGCACAACGGGCAAAAATACTTTGTTTATGTCCACGGGCTCCCAACCGGTCTCGGGATTATGATCGCTCCGATGATAAACGCGACGCATGTAAACGGCACAGGGATCATCCTTCGGGAGCCAAAATTCGACTGGGAGTGCACAGACGGGTGTGTGGATGAAGGGCCTTATTTTATCTACAACAGGAACGTGACCTACATGGTCTTCTCTGGGAGTAACACTTGGGATCCCGGATACTCCCTTTCTTGGATGAGCATTCCGGAAGGGAAGGATCCGATGAATTTAACAAATTGGTATTCAGCCCCGGGTCCGGTTTTTTGGAAGAATGAAGAAGAAGATGTTTACCAAACGGGTCATGCGGCGTTTACCGTGTCCCCAGATGAAAAAGAGACTTGGATGGTTTACCACGGGACGGAGTGGGACCACAGGGACATTAGGATTGCTAGGGTGGAGAAAATCGAGTGGGATGAGGAGACAGGCATCCCGCTTTTTCCAAGGCCACATGGATTTAATCACTCACAGCCTGTTCCAAGTGGACAGACCTCTGTTTAAAAAGTATTTCTTGTATAAACATAAAGATTAAGAGAATAAATGGAATTATTAAAAAAATTCTTAAACCTATCCTATTTGATTTTAAGAACCATTTTAATTGAATTCTAAACTCAAAAATTATACAAAAAAGAGCGCCTTAATTTGCCCCCTTTACATCACGGTTTATTTATTATCGCTGTGCACAAACTGTTTAATTATTGTTTTGTTGGTTTTTTATCTGCTAAAAAGCCGATTATATTTCTGGTTTACTCAAAAAAATTATAATCAATGAAAATTAATCAGAAATAACAACTCTTTTGATAACTTCATACATTTTGAATGATTTCTTGCTTTATAAATCCAAGAAGCTTACCATTTGATTGGAAAATGCTTTCCTTTTCTTAAAAACAATTGCCTTTTTCACTTTAGCATTTACAATTTAATTATTTGCTACATTTAATAGGATGTACTTTGCAGCTTTAAAACAACATTAATAAACTTCTTGCGTCGTAGTAATCAAACACGGAAGACTTTTATGTCTTAACCTTGGAAATTGAAGCATTTAGAATTTAAAGTAAACAATTTAACTGCGTTGCTGGCAGTAGCACGCTTAGGTAAAGCTAGAAAAATGGGAATTCAAAACGTTGGATTTCTTAAAGAATTCAATAAAACAACGGATACAGGTTTTAAACTAATTCTGTGCAGGGATTCTTGTCAATGGAATGAACCAGAAGCACGAATGAAGGTGACTGGGAAAGAATTTCTAGTTCCGTCTCTTGTAAGCGGTTTGGTTCACCTTTCCAGTGTTTGCTACATATTCGAAAACAAATCCAATTTTTCCTGGAATGACTGTCCAACTCTGCTTTTTGCTGTGGGATCTGCCTGCCCCGTTGTTGCTGGGCTAGTGTACTTCCGGAATGGAGACCTTTTGCAGGACTTTTACAACGAAATGGTAAAATACGAAGAAAAATATGAAAGGAGTGAAGCAACTAAAATGTCGAAGTTGGCGTTAATAACGTGCAAAGCGCTGAGGCTGAGCTCTGTTGAGACATTGCCGTGGCTTTGTGGAGGAGCCTGCGCTTTCTTTCCAACCTTTCAGATGAATATCTTCCGGTTCAAACCCTTTTCTACTTTTGTTCACTTGTTTTCTTATGGCTTTCTCAGAGGACTACTTGGAAACATCCTAAAGCGGTTGCTGTTCTTCTTTGGCAACTTTATCGCATGGGATGTAATGTCTAAACTTTGGAACTTAATGGCAAACACGATAATTGGGGGAAGTGCTGGGCTTCACTCTGCAATTCTAGGTTTGAATGAGACCGGGACACAGCAAAAAATAATTCGTCACAGACAAATTCAAATACTTTCAGGAATTTACAACAAAACCGTGTCAACTTTTTTAGTAATCGTCCTTCTCATTCTTGTAAATGCTCAGATAATCTGTGGAGTTGGGTTAATTCCTGCGAAAAATTCAAAAGAGCAAGTAAACATCTTCATGAAAGCTTTCTTCTTCATCTCACTTGTCAACACTTCATTTGCTGCAAATTTTATGTTCAACTTTTGCGGAAATGTTCACCACCAATCGGATAAATTCCTGAAGAAACTCAAAACTGGAAGGGGAGTAGCTGAACAGGAAATCGGAGGAAATAGCTTGGATCGGAAGTATTTTAAAAAGGTTTTGAGCACCTTTCCTCACATCAAGGTCAATTTTGGGGAATGTAATTTCATTGAAAAGATGACTCCAGTTATTTACCAGCAATTTACTATGGCAAGGTTGATTGATTGCTTGCTTCTAAGGAATTCCTAAAAGGTTTTGTAAAATACAAATATTTTTAGATTTGTTTGATGAATAAAAATGTCAAGAATTATTTATTTAATCAAATAAACTTTAATTTCTTTCTTTTAAAACAACAGAAAACGGTTTTGGTTGAAAAAGTGTGTTAAAATCTGGCTCCAGTGAAGGAGTGGGTCCTTTTGGGTCAAAATCCATCTCAAATTTTTGAAAAATATTCGTCAAAAACAGAAAAACCGAATCCCGGGCAAGACTTTCCCCGATGCATTGTCTCCGTCCAATTCCAAAAGGAAGTAAATTCTCGTTTTTCTCGTATTTTGTCCCATCTTTGGATAGAAACCTTTCCGGGCGGAAGTTTTTCGGATCACCCCAGATTTTCTCACTGTGGTGAATAAAATACAGATTGGGAATGATCCAGGTATCCTTTTCAATCCAGTAGCCTTTAAAATCCTTGTCTTGCAATGCACTATGCTGGAGTCCAGATGGAAAAAGGGAAGAGTATCGAAAAACTTCGTCGATAAGGGCCAAAGTGTACGGCATTTTAGACTTGTCCGTGACGGAAACCTGTCTGGAGTCTCCAGTTACTTCACTAATTTCCTTTTGGAGCTTCTCCTGAGCCTGTTTAAAAGTGCAGAGGTAGAGCACAGCCCATGTCAAAGTTGAAGCCGTGGTGTCACTTCCGGCCACATGTAAGTCTTTAAGTATTTCCATTAGTTGGCGCTCAGCCCGTTTTCCATAAAATTGCGACTTTGCATTGCTTTCGTTTTTCTTCATTTCCGCTAAGTAGACGTCGACAAAATCCCTGTGAAAGCGATAAGTTCATTTTTACAAAATTACATTAAAATTGATTTTCAATGTCAATTTTGTACCTTGCATTCCCCTCTTTGTACGTTTTCTTCCGTTCGTTAAAAATATTCTCAAAAAATCCTTTAAATCTATCCCGGGCATCCATAGCTTTCGACTTCGGGAGGAACATCCTCGTCCAAGGAATCAAAACAAAAATGACTCTGCTCGCAAACTCCTGTCCAACTCTGCAATTAACTTAAAATTAAAATCTGCACTTTTTAAAAAACCTAATATTTAAAACCTGTCATTGGATTTCATCATGTCGAGAACTTCCTCATCCTCCGGTTCCCATCTTTTGCTTGCCACAATTGAAAAAAGTGAGTTGAGCACGGCAATTAACAAAATATCTTTGACCCCGCTTATTCTTCCATTTTCCTTCTGTAGCCTTTGCAATCTTTCAATGGCTGGGTTCACTTCCTCCATGATAAGCTGTTCCATCGAGGATTTCCCAAAGCCAAAATCTCTTAGTTCCCGGAGCAAGAACCTTCTGTGTACTTCCCATAGTTCCCCGTCTGAAAAAGCTATTCCCAGGCATTCATCTGGAAACAGTCCTGCAAATCCTTCAAATCCTCTTCTCCCTGCGAATGCCGAGTCCTGGGAGAATATTTCTTTTATCATTTTTGGATCTGAGATGACTACAGCGCTGTAAAAGGAGCAAATTTTAAATTACGGTCAGTATTAAACTCAATTTTACATTTTCACTCACTTTCTGCTTCCCATTTGGATTTTGTAAATATCACCGTATTCCTCAGCCCATTCTCCATATCTTTTTGGAATGTTCCTTCCAAATTGGAGGATATTCCCTAAAACAGGAACCCCTCTGGGGCCAGGGATTCGTTTACCTTTTTGGTTTCTCTTTCCATTGAGAAACCAAAGCAATCCCCCAATTAAAAATGCAAGAAATATTGAAAAGAACATTTTTATACGTGACTGTGCAGATGCTTTTTACAGACTGGAGATCTATAAGGTCAATCAGTGTGCCCATGAGACATGTGATGAAATTAATTCAAGTTTTAATTTCAAGATGAGTACTCCTACGCGTGATTTGCTTTTAAAAATATATTTGGATACGGCATCATCAGTTTATTACAGCGTAGCATGAGCATGACCAAAAATGATGAATCTGCTTGAGCCTGACCTTGAATCTGAATACAAAATATTTCTCTACAGATTTTTTACTCTCGCTGGCTGTGTTTATGCTTGAAACTAATTCAAATCAGAGTTGACAAAGAAACTCTTTTTATCAATGTCTGGTGCTCTTTTTATGAGCTTCTATAGGAACTGGTCTGTCATTCCAGCATATTGTAACATTGTAACTGTGAATAAACAAAAAACGCAGTATATTTTCTATTCCACAGTCTCAACGCATATTCCGTTTGATTAAACTTTCATTCTAAATCAGTCTGGGAGTGAATTTCTATATAAACAGGAAAACTTCCAAATGAAAATTTCGAAACTAAGTTAGCTACTTGACTACTATTTTAAAATTTTAAGAAGAAGAAAGATTTATTTATACATGCATCGCATTGACATCAATGATTTATTGATGTGATATTATCCCAGTACATTAAACTATTTTAACTGATGATCCAAAAGCCACTTAAATTTTAAAATAAGTCTGACTTGTTTATCGATTGATCGTAATGTTTCTGCGTCAAATAATTCGATGACATCGATCCAGCCATTTCATTGAAAAACACTTGACAAGGGCGTGAGTAGCTACGTGCAAATTGTAACGTTAAATTAAGCTACACTTTGGAATTGTGCAGCAAAATCAATCGTACGATGTATCGAATGATATGACACAAATCTATTTCCCGAAATTAGTGACCAATTTTAACATGGAATGAACACGGGAGAGATTACCCAAAAACTGTATAAAATAGAAGCCTGAATAACATTTGTATTCATTCAATTCTTACTTTTCTTCTGCAGGTTTAATTCCGGCAATCACTCTCTGAATATTACTTAAAAATAACTTCAAAAATGCAGTGTACCACGTCCGCCGTTTACTTTGTTATAATTGCCGCCTGCTCATTTTCCGTTGATTCAGCAGCCCAGCATGAAGCTAGAAAAAACTCTGGAGGAATATCTCCAGACGGGATGAGGACCAATTATAAACTTGTAAAATTAATTGTTAATAAGTAATTAAGTAACTTTGTACGTAAATTCCTACTTAAAATTTTTATTATTTTTTAGGCAAGCTACGCCGACGCAGAAGCGGATTGTTTATCAATGAAAGAAACCATCCTGCAAATTGACACTTCCGGAGATAAAGAACTGATCGAGTGGACCTTCGGAGATAAACAAGACAGAATTTCTCAAATATGGCTAGACACAAAATCCCGTAGAATTAACAACTCGCTTGAGTTTTTCTGGGCAAACGGAAAAGAAATCAATGCGGACCTGTGGGCTCCCGGGGAACCTAGTCAGAGAACCCCGGAAACAAAAATCATTGCGTTTTGGATTGGCCCAAGTATCTTTTTAAAATCTGATTCTAATCCCGATGAAGACAAAAATTACATTTGCGAGTACTAAGGTAATTAGTAAAGTACATTTTCTAGATTAAAAATTCATTGGATTGGTGTTTTAGAAAGCAACGTAAAAACAGTAGCACAACTTCTATAAAAACATTGTATTTATTCAAAAAATATTTAATTAATGAATTAATTATTATAATGATTGATGAGATTGTTTTAAGATACAAATAAAGTATCAAAATTAATTTTAAAAGATTCAAAATATTTTTTCATTAAACTTCTCATAACATTCCGCGTCGCCCAATATCTCCACTTGAACGGTTTTTCCTTGCGTAGTCTCCTCGATCATCTCTTCTGACACATCCGTAGGGCCAAGCAGCAGCACCTTGTCCAAAGATTTGTCCCATACCTCGAACAGAACCGGAAATAGTCTTCGATTTGCTATCAAACCCAACTTCCTAACTGACGGCATCCACTTGCCCAATTGCCTTACCGCTTCCGTATTAAGTCTCCCCCTCAAGAAGAAACTGAACTCCTCCAATTCCTCTAAAAACGGGGGATCTGCATCCCTCCCGAGATCAACTTTATTTCTTGCGGCGACCTGCTTAGTCCAATCAAATTCTCCTTCCAATTCATTATTAAACTCCAAATCCTTCGCTTGGAGGGGAGTTCCAAAAGGACTTGCCATGGCTTTTGCAATGCACCGAAACACTTTTAACTTTTTCATTCCCCGCAAAGCCCGAAAATCAAACTTTGCAGCGTAATTAGTGTAGTTTTGGTGGCTTCTCCCTTCCTCCACTAAAATGAGATGAGTGAGGTTCTGAAAGTCTATTCCAGTCAGGTCTGAGATCCAGCAGGTAAGGGGAGAGTAGCTCGAGCCGACAAAATTCATTTGAAACCTGGTTAAAGTAAACTTACAGTCGGAAATGAACTGGTGGAAGTAATACGGAGGGCATCGGATGGAATCTGAGTTGAAGTTAAGGTACTTCAGTCGTTTCATGTCTGGTTTTGCTTTTTTCACGTAAATCCTAAGGGTACGAAACGCATAAACTACTAAGTCTCGTAATTCCTCGTCCTCCGCGTCGATTTCCAAGTCATTAAGAAGAACAAACCTCGGAGTGGCAGTTTTATCTGAAGAATGTAACGGGGAAGGAAGTGGCGAAAGCATTTTTGTCAATCCATCTCCGCCAACTTTTAGTCTCTGTAAGTTTAATTATGAATTAGTATTTTGTAAGCTCCATAAGTTAATTACTTAATAATTAATTAGTAACAAACCTTAATGTTTGGAAAGAAGCTTAAAATCCCTTTGCAAACTTCAATTTCCGCTGCTTTTGTGTCTGCAATTTTACTACGACAAAATCTCACTGCCAAGGTCTCCAATCCCTCTGCAACTTCCGGTATTTGTTCTCCATCGAAAAACCTCTGCTCCGGGTTCTTATCCATTACTACGTAAGAACTGATCGAAAGTTCTTTTAGATTTTTACAGTATTTAAAAAGCAAGAGTTTAAAGTAATCCACGAAGTGCTCTTGCCGGAAGGTGACTTCGATGTGGAGACTCCTCAAAGATTTCCCTGACCTTTCCAAGAATAAAGCGAAGTCCCAACGGGGGTCCTGCAAGTACTGAGGGGTATACTCTGGGAGAACTCTTTGAGAATTTACAAGTCGAAAATTAGAGATGGGAACTTCCCGTAATTGCATTTCTTCTTTTGAATCCTTCTTGCCA
>JAANSO010004118.1:0-10458 GCA_036507315.1 Lepidocyrtus fimetarius | reverse complement strand
AGCGTTCCAATTAGAAATCCAATTATGCTTATCTCCACCAGGAACTTTCCAGTTTGTCCAAACGTGCTCCATGCTATACAAAATAGTCGTTTAATATTCCCTTCAAGTCATAGACGCTATAGCTTAATAACTTCTTAAATAATTATATTAACAATTCAATTACCTAACATTTCATAAGTTCTTCTCCTATTAATAACCGCAGCTTTTAGAAGAAAATAGCAAACCATCCGCGTCATGATTGCTCCCATGAAGAGGGACAGCGTTGCAAGTACTATTCCGCACTAAAATAAAAAACAAGAACAATTTAAATTAACAATTACTGATTCATGGTAGTGTTGTCATTTATTTTTGGAACAATTTGTACTTTAAAAACTCACTTGTTTAAAGCAAAACGGCATTGCCAGCACACTAACACCGACAATGCTGTTAGCCAACGTCACTACATGACGGTTAACCATCGTATAATTAACTAATTACTTTTATAACTATTTCAACTAATTAACTGTCACTCTTAATCCCTTTATCTACCAGATTCGCTTTTTCTTTAAAACGAAATAGAAATGCATTTAAACTGTTTTCTGGGCCAGAGTTAACTAAAATCTAAATTAATAATCTCCAATTAAAGTTAACTGTTGATCCAATCGAATATAGCTCTGACATTATCAAGCTGTAGTTAAATTTTAACTGAGGAAATATCAAAAGAAGAATCATTAGTTAAGTATTTAACTAGGACATTTATAATTTAATTACGTAATCATTATCAACAGCTTTCACGGCTGATCGCTTGTCAAATCAGGACAGCCCACATCACTCAAGTTCAACCCATTTCTGTTTTTACATGTGCAAATGCACTATCTCTACTACATCTACACAGTCAAAACATTTACAAACTTTTTTTCCGCCGTCTCATTCCACCCCGAACTTTTGTGAATGCATGTATTTTGAATGGAGAGCGTTTCAAACGTTCCTTTTTCGTTGTACAAAGAAGGGAAATGCACTTTTGATGGAAAGTGTTTTTGTTGGGGATTTTTTGGAACGAAGTTGGTGAAGAAAAAGTGTTTTTGTTGGAGGGATTTTAATTAAAATTTTGAAGTTGTTTTTTGTGGAGATAAGGAAAATGGCAAGACGTCGCCGTCGTCGTGGAAAGGGGAAGGGTGGGAGGAAACCAGGTGGAGGGGGAGATGGAGGGGTTGTAGAACAAGTTTCACTGGTGGGGAAAGTGGAGGAAATGGAGGTGAATAGCGTAATTCCGGATGTTGCTGCTGTTGAAGATTTATGTGCAATTAAATCTCAAGTTACGGACCCGGAGGATTGTGGGTCGTCGCAGTCATCGATGACATCAGTTGTTAATTCTACGGCTAGTACGGTGGTTGATTCAGATGACGACTGCGGAGGGATGATGGGGTTTCTAGCTGAGGAAGGGATTGCTGGGGGCAAT
Organism: Lepidocyrtus fimetarius; assembly: GCA_036507315.1. Lineage (NCBI taxonomy): Eukaryota > Metazoa > Arthropoda > Collembola > Entomobryomorpha > Entomobryidae > Lepidocyrtus > Lepidocyrtus fimetarius. Next base: position 9,020 of record JAANSO010004118.1, on the reverse strand, counting down.
GGAGGGGAGGGAACTGTCCCAATGGATTCGACTGTTGTTAACCAACAGGAGGACTGCGTGTCTTCTTGTGATGAAGTAGAAGCTTTGTCATCACCACAACTGCCAGGCGCTTCTTCACTCCATTTGCCTGATGACGTAACAATTTCACCCCCACCGTCAATTTCCAAAAACAATGTTACAGCAGTAGATGAATTTTCTGGTAGTTGCAAAGCTCCTGCAACAGAAGCGGAAGACATCATTTTTGAACTTGGTAACGGCAGTGGTGGTCATGCTGCTGAAGGCTCGGTAAAATCACATTAAAATTATTTAACTAATTCTACTGACTATTTCATCAGGATGCGTTGTTCTGTGCACGCAGGTGAAGCTAATCTTGGAAGACAAAGTCATGGAAAGTGACTCCGTTTCACCGCCATCACCCTCACTAATCGCTGTGCCAAAATTAGATGACATTTTGACAAACTTGAAATCCTCTTTCTCCTCTTCAACATTCTCATCTATTAGGAAAAAAGACGCTGTAACGTTTGTGGATATGCTTGGTTCAGCATTTAAATCCTATTCGTTAGCAAAGGCTTGGAGCGATAATGATCGCTTGAATGGGACTAAAAGGTTTCTTGAATTTATTGGTGGGTGTTGTTTATCATTCAATTTTTATCAAACTAGGGAATTTCTTAAGTAAACTCCATGTCTTGTTTTTGCTCAGAAATGTTGGAACAAGGTACCTGTATTGACCTAGAGCAGAGAAAAACGTCCATTCATGCAAGATACGATTTCCGTGATTTAAAATTGATTTTAGAAGTGTGCGAGGAGTATATTTCGTTGACCAAAAGGTATTGCTATTTAAAAAATGAGGTTAATTTTATGTTATTCATTAGTCGCGTTAAATGTAAACCTTGATACTAAATTCCATTTTCATATGTTACTTTTCTCCAACAGATTTCTACAAAGTGAAGTTGGAAGTGGCCGACCATGACTCGTGACACATGCCAATGTTATTAACAATAATATAAAACTAAGGAGATATGGGAATACTTGTAAAGCGCAAGTTTGGCAGATGTAAAGCAGTCAGTCATCGAGTCATCCATCAGTAGTACGTCAGTGCCTTGTCCGTCGTTGTCCAAATGTTTATGTTATTGTCAACCTTGAAACTTATTTTCTTTATGAAAGTGTTCGTTCTTTAAAAATTGTCTGTATCTTCAAAGCAATGTCCACGCTACACAACGTTGATCTAATTTTAGTATTATAAAGTCGTTATTTATTAAAGCTTAACATATTCCAGACATTCGTCACTCCATAATATTCAAGTGACAGATCTTGTGTTTTGTATTCAAAATTCCGGGTTTAAATACACACACTAATTTATACAAGTTGTAATTTGTCTTTTAAAAAGGAATTATCTTTCGTGCTATTCTTCTGTTTTTTTGGTCAATAAACGAGTCAAAAATAAGATAAGTCTCTTTCTTTACCACACACAGATTAGATTACATGAATTACTTTGTAATGAGTGCTGTAGATTTTCTTACAGCATTTCATTTCAGTTTCTCGTTGACATCGATGTATGATATTAAATGATTCAGTTTCTTTAATACTTATCACTATTCCGTCGAACATAGCAAAAGCTACTAGAAAATGTTCAGAATAATGTTTGTGGTTATGTTATAAAGTGTTCATTAGCATCAGTTCGTGGTTTAAACATTTCCTCTTTTGATTATCTATCAAAACTAACAATTAAACTAAAAATCCCAAAATCATGCACACTCTTCACTCTTTCCTGAATCATGATTACCGTGTTTTTCTCAAAGCATGTTTTTATCCCTTTCATCTTTTCTTAGACATTTTAAGCGAGCTTTTCACGTCAAAATAGTCTATTCATATATCTCTAAATTAAACTTCCGTCGTTCCTTCTTTGGTCTTATCATCATAATCTATCTTATCATGGAACTAAAGCAATGCAACGTTGCCTATGATGTGATGATGTGACTTATCAAAGCTTATCATTATGCAAATGATACAGTATCACTAAAAATCTATGCAAGTGAATGCAAATTAAGTGAAATATGAGACGTGAAAGGAGTTGAATGAATGGAAAAGTGCAGTCCAAAAGCTTTGCTTTTTGGGCAAAGAAATAGATTGTGTGATGTGCGTGATGATGTGGATTACGCTCTGGGAATTGTTTTTTCCCTTTTGAAGAGGAGGATTTGATTTTTGTCAATAGTAAACATTTAATTTAATTGCAATTAAATTAAAATTTAACCGGTGAAACGGGATAGTGGAGTTTTGCAAAAATTAACAGTGAAGTCATTCGAAAATTCTTGTTTGTACTTTGTTTGTACGTGGATTATCTGTCAAATCTGCCAAAATCACATGTTTTTGTGTTGCTGTGATATAATACATTTTAGTTAACTTTTAATAGTCAATTTTAGTTAACTATAGAGTTGTCTTATAAAAGCTGACAGTTGCCTTTAGTGTGCTTTGTGTTAGTTATCTGAAGATATAGAAAAAATGGCTTCATCTGGGAATGATAGTGTTCAGCAGGTGGAAGTGGCTGTGGAGATGAGGAGAGTTAACTCCGAGATTAGTAATGAGGGGGAGGAAACGGCGGATATGGTTTCCATTACGTTAAACGATGAAGAAGAGGACAGTGGTGCCGTTGGAAACGGTGGACCAGCTACAGTTAAATTGGACGCAACTGGAGGAGGTGATGTCTTAACTGTTCCATCTGAGGGAGGAGCTGGGAAGGATAGTGTTGATGGAAAAGGTCATAAGCGGAATGAGAGCAAGGTACAGTTTATTATAAGTGAATAAGTTAATTACTTTAATTAGTGTAATTAGTTTAATTGTTTATTTGACGTTTTTAGATAAGCTTTTGAGATTGTCGTTGTTCCAGAAGAGACTCAACAAGTAGGCAGCCCAGCCCCAGTTCTTGCCTTATCAACACTGTCTGACGACATAGCTTCATCCTCGGGCGGTGATGACAACGGGCAACTACTTAATGGAAATGGACATCAGCAGCGACTGGAATTTTCTGAAGATCTGGATGCCCCAGGAACATCTGAGAGAGTCTATGGATTCAACGACTTGGTCAAAGATAAAACTCTCCAGCGTGGTGGACTTGCTGGAAGGTTGGATCCAATGAGTTTAATCAGAATTTGGTCGGATTTGCCAAGAGCCAAGCAAGCTGCTGCGGGTCTTATGCTTATCATCATCTTGGCTTGTGCTGGGGTCCTCATCTACTTTCTTGCTTAGAAGAAAGAAACTGGTACAAAATCATAGTTAACTCTTCTCATTTACCTGCTCTGAACAGTACAAATTATCTTTAATAAACTGAAAAGTACAAGCACTTCTAATATGACGGTTTTATACAACACATAAGTCACTCTAACCAGTCATTAAAATAATATATTCTTTATACTTATAAAAATACTCAGAAAGTCAAGTCAGCAACTGCATTTATTATTATTTGTTTAGTGTTACAATTTTCATTTTTTGATTGGCCCATAATTATTGTTAAGTTTAAAGTCATGAAATCAAACTGGTTATTTATTTATTTATTTAATAGTAAAGAGTTGTTTAGTCGGAATTATCTGTTCCTATTAACTTACATAAGCAAGTATTTATGTAGAGACGTACGTAAAAGTATTGTTAAGTTAAAAATCAACTAGTTTAATGTTTTCTCTGTTAAAATCTTATTTGAGTCTCATGTTTGTAGTTCGTACAGCATAAGCTATTTATCATTTCTATATTTCCTCTCTATTTTCTCAATGTTCGTTAATAAAAATCGTTTTATAAATATCTAAATTGTAAATTGCTAATACAACTTTAGTATTGAATTGGGGTAACGTGATATACGTCGTTCATAAATATCTCTCCTTTAATCTTGCTATAAAAGTATAATATTTGTAATGGGATCTTACTTTTGCCTTGCATAATCTATTTCATAGATTTTGCTTTCTCTCCAAATGTGTATTCATGCAAAAATTCACATTTCCCTGTATTCTGTACCTTCTGTATTCTCAGATCAACTTTTTGTCTTTTGATAAACTTTCTGACATGTCTAACAAAAACAGAAGGAAAACTAAAAGTCTGGCGTCTGGCAGTAGACCAGAAAAAGAGCTCAAAAGCTCAAGAAAGTTGTAAATATTATGATTACGCAACGATCACCCATCACGATCATAACACTACTACATAATACCACGCAGCAAACACTTCACTAGCTCGCATTTCCAATTTCATTCGCAGCAGTAGAATAAAGATGTTTCCCAATAGCATTCTCTTTTCCTTCTGCAAAAAAACTTATGCAAACTTATACAAACCAAGCTGTGCCACTAGCACCAGCTATTCCATGTCATTTACCATTCCAACTTCCGTGTTTGAGTGTGCCCAAAATTCCAAACTGTAATCCATATGCATGTCTACTTATAAATCGTTTCTACTCGCAAGTCTAAAAACTTACGCAATATATTACATTGCTTTCCGTCTAACACAACTTACAATAGTAAGTAAACTCATAATTGTACTATTGCATAACAAAACTTTATTCTTCAGGTTTTGCAATTCATTTGAATCCGGTTTGAGAACGAGCAACATCTCAAAACTCGTGTATTGAAAACTAGAGTAAAAAATAAGCAAGTGTTGCAAATTCCCGTTATTGCAGTCCTCGCCATAACATTTCCTTTGAAAACTTAAGCTCACAGTATTATGCTTTGGAAAAGTAGGTCAGTGAACCAAACCATTACTTTCCCCTGTACAAAATCTGGCTCACATTCTTACACAAGTCTAACAAAAACAGGGAGAAAGTATAGCACAGATTGTTTAACGGAGAGCAGATGAGAGACACTTTCCCAAAACTCCAAAACTTTCTCTATTATTCTCATAGGCACATAAGGACGAGACCTCGCTCTGTCTGTTCTTCTCTCCAGTCCAGTTTTCCCTTCCCTTCAAAACTCATTTATTTCCTAGTAATACCTGAAACTCTATAAAAGCCAGTCTTTGAGTTTAAAGTATCATCTACAATGAATATTCTATTCCTGTGGAGTGAGAAAGTTCAAAACTCATTTATTTCCTAGTAATACCTGAAACTCTATAAAAGCCAGTCTTTGAGTTTAAAGTATCATCTACAATGAATATTCTATTCCTGTGTGGAGTGAGAAAGTTTTAAAAATTAAACACGCTTTGGAGCTCAGCATACAAACTTGAAGGTTTGTGTTTCTGGTTAAAAACCCCTTTCGTTTTCATCAATCATTCAAGAGTCATGACTGCCTTTCTCAAAAATTGACTTGTTTCTCTTCTGGATTAAGTCTTCATAGTTTGTATTTTCTAGTGAATTTGAAGATTTGATTTTATCACTTCTCATTTCACTCCAGGATCCATTCCATTTTTACATTCCAAACGAGTCACGGACAAGTTTTTCTGGCTGGATCAGCAACATAGTCAGTTCCAGGAGTTTTCAGTTCACGTAATTAATATTGAAAGGAGATTCTTCTCCATTGGAAAATAATTTTATCTTTTCTCTACAACTGTCTTTTTAAAATGGAGGAAGCTTTTTTGGGGGAAATTCGATATCTTTAACTGATCAATCATAAAAAGCAACAGTTTAATAACTTCCTTTTCCTCCAATGGTCTCTGAAATATTCCCTTCAAGCCCAACCTACTTCCAAATCCAGCTTCAAAATGACTCCTTTAATTCCTACGTGGCTGGGCAAACAATCATCGGAAGGGTTGTGGTTGAGCTTAAAGACAAGTTAAAAATCCAAGGTAAATAATAACATTATTTAAAATCTTAACCTCAATTAAACTCTGTAATTGTACAGCGTTGAAGATTGAACTGAACGGAAAGGGAGGGATCCACTGGGAAAAGGAACATTATTTTGTAGACTTCCCATCCCGTAACCGTCGACCTGTCAATCCCTGTTGCTGCCCCCGTTTGCTGAGCTTTCACCGCCCTGCAATACCTGACGAAGAAACTTATATTTACCAAGAGAAGTACCTCGTTGGAGAGAGTAAGCTTTAATTTTTACTCAAAATAACATAAATCCAGAATTACGCAAGAATATTTAAACACTTTCTCTCTATTCACCTTTCCCTTCTCCAATAAAGTTCGACGATATAAATACACTGTGCTGTTTTCATACAAAATTTATTGATTTTTCTCTCGACTTTCTCCTTATTTTCCATTTCAATGCTCATAGTTCACGCATAGGAATTCTCATATTGAAAGATGATTTTTCATTCCGATCCATTTCACAATAATATAATTTCACTCCAGATCCAGAACAGCCGTTGATCTAGATACTGATTTACCCATAAATTTCCTTTCTTGACAGGNTTTTTCATTCCGATCCATTTCACAATAATATAATTTCACTCCAGATCCAGAACAGCCGTTGATCTAGATACTGATTTACCCATAAATTTCCTTTCTTGACAGGGCAATATTTACAAAAAAAGAATCCCAACATTTTTGCAATAAATTTAAATACGAAACGGTCTTTTTCCACTCAACTGCTTTCTCCTCTAAGGTCTTTTATATCAAAGGTCTTTTTTAATTCTTTAGGAGCAGATTCACCTGTAACGCTTCCTCCAGGAGTGCATAGTTTCCCTTATTTTTTCACACTGAGCCCCTGGCTCCCTTCCTCCTTTGAAGGACGCCACTGCCATATTCGCTACACTCTCCAAGCCAAGTTGGAACGCGCCTTATTTAAAGACCTCAAATCAGAATGTTTAAAATTCACAATAAAAGGGATCATAGATTTGAATAATTTCCAAGGGATTGGACAACCTCTGCATGTTTCCGAGCAAAAGAAAAGAGACCTTCTTTGTTGGAAGCTTTGGTCCGTAGCTTTTATTTTATAACGTGGAGAAAACCGGGTATACTCCTGGAGAAACGTTGAAATTTTCCGTTAAGTTTAATAACTCTTGCAGCAACGTTAAATTAACCCCGGTGAAAGCATATTTAATTCAGGTGAATTAAGTAAAATTACTTTCTCTAGAATTTTAATTATTGCTTTTTCTCGCAATTAATAATTTATTAAAGTTTAATGAGATTTTAATCGATTTACAGAAAGTCATAGTTCGTGCTCCACGTGCGGAAAGCGCTTACGAAACGAAATTATTAAAAATCTCCGGACCACTAGTAGAAGCCGGTGACATTGCGACTTGGGAAGGGAGCTTGGAAATATCCTCACGTGGAACCCTCTGGACTCGGGCTTTATCCCGCACAAGTGCTTCGCTTTAATATACAGTATTTTCTTAAAGTCTCCGCAAAAAACGTGTTCACAACTGTCTCAAAGAAAGTGGGAATTACAATAGGGACAATTCCGTTGAGAACCGCAAATAACGGTAACGGCACGCCACTTCATACAGTTAGAAGACCGACTGGAGAATCTATATTACTTCAAGACGAGAGATCCACGCAACAGTTTGCACCGTATCAGAACTTATCTGAAGTGTTTCCCCCGATTTTGAACGATAACAACGGAAATAGTAATTTAGACAACGTAAACAACGCAAACAATCTTAGAGGAAATCTTAACCTAACAGTAGGGATGGAGGAAACGCAGCAAATCGTACAAAATAACGGGAACGGGCCGGAACCAGCTACGGCGACGGCGACAACGCCAACTGAAGGAAGAAATGGGAGCATTAATACTTCCTTAATTACCCTGACGGAAGATGCCAAAGCGCCATTGAAGCGCACAGATACTCGTAAGCTAATCATAATCATAGTTAATTGCGCAATTATTTAACTATCTTTCTTTTTACATTTAGCTCCACCCAGTTACGAGGAAGCTATTAAGAAGCCTTCAAATCGGAAATGAAGTGACTCGTCGTCTTAAAACATTCAAAAATAAAGAAGCTATGCTGCTTTGTACTTAAGTTTTCATTTAACTGTAGCATTTTATTACTGCTAATTAAAGCGGTTTAGAACGCACAAGCGGCTGGAAAAGCCTTGGAAATCATGTAGAATTTAAATATTTTTGAAACATGTCATTCCAAACCTTTCAGAATTCCGTAATTTTTCCAAAATCGTACAAAAAGTTTAAATTCCATGTAAACATCGTACAATGTAAGGTTGTGTGGATGAAAGCGAAGAATCTAAATTGCCAAAAAAACCGTCAACCTCAATCTTTCCAGGAAGTAATAGTTCAATTAATAACTGTCAATAAAACAACGGAAAATATCTAATTAAAACTTAATTACCTAACTTATCGAAATGGATGAAAGAAGCTTGAGTGAGTAGCTTTACCTAACCAAAAGACCAGCATAATGGCTGATTAATAATTTAGATTATAGATGAACGTTATTTTTTAATGTCCATCATGTATAATTACTGATGGTTTTAGACCTGTGTATGTGTGTAAATGTGATGATGAAAAGTCAAATTATTGTATGCGAGCTGCCTTTAAACTGAATAAAGTCAAATTAACTTAATTGATGTAATTATTTACAAGTTTCTATTGTATGTACACTAATTTAGAACAAAATTCTTATTGTTTCCTGTATTTTCCATGTTTTTCCTAGGCACAAGTCCAATCTGTATGGGGCACTATGAGAAAATCATATTTTTCCGTTAACAAATTGAAAATTAGCAAAGTATTAATATTAATGCTGGAATTCATTGAATTTTGAAATGTTCCGGGTATTACATAATCTCTGATTTACAAGAAGTGATAAATAACTATCATCTTGCTTGCTCAAAATCTTACCACTAGTATTTTCAAAAAAACTGTAAACACTGGCAGAGATTCCATCAGAGCATGCGGAAATATTATTTGCAATTTCATACTAAATTAATACTATAACTAAGAATTAGTTTGCTCAATTGCTTTCCTGTTAAAATCAAACATTATTAATTTTAATAAATACATAGAACAACCTATTGGGAACTCACGATTAAAGATTGTTTCATCCAGTTTTATGTATTGCATGTATTATGCTAAATGTTTATAGCGGCGGAAGCAGATTTTTAATTTCAAACTTCTAACCACAATACTGATCGACGTACAAAATCAATTTAAAAACCA
>JAANSO010004117.1:0-10458 GCA_036507315.1 Lepidocyrtus fimetarius | reverse complement strand
GGAAAGTTGTCTAGCAAATATTGTCAGCAGCAAAACATTACAAGCACGAGTCATAAATTAGCAATTTTTAGGGTTTTATATGGTTTACTTACTTTTATTTTCATTCAGGGAGAAATTTCATGCGGAGAAAACTGTGGTGATTTCAAGCACGTGCTTAAGTTTAACTCGTACATCTTTACAAGTCTTCACAAAATTAACGTTCTTCATTTGTTACTTCCAGCATTAATTTATATGATGATAAAGTTGTCTTTCAAGACATAACTTTCTATTTCTTACTATAATTAACTTTGTTAGATCCTTAAAACAATTGTTTATGTTTAGTTCGCTAAATAAAACTAGCTTAATCACCTACTTCTTTTACTACTAAACGGCGTAATATGCCAATAATAACTTTTTGTCACAATTCACCTTATCTCCTTCTCCTCAGTCAATATTTTGCAAGGGAAAGAAAACACAATCACGATGATTTCCAATTATATTGCAAAACAGTTTGATCCACGAGTATTGATTGTGCTATAAAAAGATTAGGTTTTTTCTTTGTCTGAAACAAATAAGTATTCAAAGAATACAATTTAATATAATTATGAATGGAAAAATACTTTCATTTCCAAATTCCAATCTAAAAATTCCCAACTCATGAAATAGTTCATGCACAAACCAAAGAAACTTGCACAATTTTTTCTGTTGTCAGCAACAATATACCTGACTAGCGACTTTACAAAACGAGCTAAGAAAAGGATTTGACTGACTAACTCAGTTTAGCACAATTCACTGCTCACTTTTTCGCAAATCTTACGAGAATGGACTGTTCTGTGATACAAGATATCCATTTCCATGCGGCTCTTTAACTTTGTTCCTTCTGCTGTTGCTACTCACTTGCTTATGCCCATCTACAGACTAGAACTGCTTGTTGGGAATTGCGTGAGTGTAAGTTGTAAGCCTGAAAGGAATAGTAAATGATCACCATCATCATCATCAAATCAGTATCTATATCGCAGTTTTCTTTTAACCAAGCCGTTTTGCTTATTTACCAAACCTCTAGATGTATATAAGTCAATCAAAAGTACATCTCATCCAATACCAACTTCAATGGCAGACGAGACAGAAAAGCTATCTCACTAAAATGAGATCGAATTGATTTTTCTATATTATTAATTTTTAATATAATATAATGACAAGAGGGAGCATGTTATAATAAAAAATAATCATTACAGGGATCACAAAGATGATGTCATTTTGTCAACAAGCTGATGCGTTAAGAAGGACACCATCATTGTTATCATAATGAAAGAAAAAGATTTAATTATGATGATTTATCAATTTAAGAAGATGCTAGACCGGCAACTAACAAAATGAAAAATGACAGGTTGGAACTTTGATTGAAATGTTGTAGGTTGAACGGGCTAGATTTGAATGAATGAAAAATGATAATAATATACTAGAAAAGATGTATTACGGTACGGATACGATTATGATGACGATGATGCTAAGAAATGGCACGCTGATAAAAGAACGTCAAACTATTCGATGCAACTCTAGAATGAATCTGCCCTAAGGACTCACTTTCCACAGCCCTTTTACCACAAAAGGAAAAAGAAAAGCCAGGAAAAGTTGGAAGATACTAGAAGAGCCACTGCATTGCATCAGAGATGGCTAGGGTGTCTATATAGCCAAAAGCGTTTGGATAAGATCGAGAGACTAACTACAGTGCAGTAGTTAGAACACGATGCTAGCCACGGATAGTGATGGAAATGAAGGAACAGGAAGTGTAACCAAAGATGAACAAATCTGGAACTGGAAATGCTTCACAATGCCCCAAACAAAGTGCTGAATTTGACAATTTCAAGATTCTCGATCAAAAATTTCTCTATTCACCTAAGGAAAATACGTCATTTTTAAGGTACCAACAGAAAGGTTATTGCGATTTGCAAGCAACAAATGTTTTCATGATCAAAAGGGATGAGACGACATTTTTGAAATCTAATGGCACTATTGAATCTTATTTATTTGCACGAAAATAGGATTTTGGCAAATTGAAACGAAAGTAAGAGACTTTGCATACAAATGGTAATCCAATTGTCACGTATTCTGCGATGTAAGAAAGAAGAAAAATATACAATCAAAGTAAATACCTACTTCATTTATCCACATCATGCAAATATAATTTTAATAAATACGAGAAAGTAGGGTAGAAGGTCATTTTAGAAACTAGACTGGATTTCCATGCGCATGCAGGGTCAAGGAAGTAAATTTTATTTCGTGCGGTAAACAACTTTAATTCGGTTTTCCATTCGAATTGTGTTATTATTCCATTTCAAGATCTGAAAGTAAAATGCGAACAAAATGGCTCTGCATGGAAATTTTTAGCTGAAAATAAAATGTAATGTTTTGGGCAAACTGCACAGCAACATAAAAAACGGACGTACAAGGTGAAGGATAATTTTATGCCTCCCCCAACAGCATTCGACATTCTAAAAAGAATTTAATTCAACGAAATGAGCAGAAGCTTCTTAAAGTTACATAAACAATTGTAAAAGATGCCAAGAGCACAACGTAGCATATGAGAAGGTTTATTAGTGCAGTAAATGTAGTAGCAGAAGTAGTTTAAACATTTCTTACGTAATAATGTGGTTTCTCTGGACATGTAGTCCACTTGAGTTCATAAGTTGCGCTGGCTCGTGTGAGCAATTCTCTTGTAAAATGTTAAAGAAATTGTAAAAGTAATAAAAATTTAGGCTGGTATTAGAATCTCGTGGTATGGGTTTGGTTTGGCACACTTTCACTGACGTTGACCAAGCCATGTAGTAGGTGGATGGCAATAATGCAGAAGAATTTTAAAAAGGATTAAAATTGTTTGCTTAAATTTTATTTTTCATAAACTTTTCTACTGCTGCATCCCTAACCACCATCGTAAAATGTTTGAATATTTAAGTAGAACCAACAACAGCAAAACAAATCTTATTTAAATATTCATTAAAATAATTGCAAAAAATACTGCATGTGGTATAAAAATATGTTCTTTTGCTCTTTCTCTCCCTGATCATGTCTGGCTTCAACCAGTTCAATTAAAATTGCTGCATAATATAAATTTTCAACCTATTTGGCTAATCCTGTACCAAAACCAATAAATTATTATAATCCTTCCAAAAGTCTTAAAATTTAATGGAGAATGCGTGGCATACAGCTTACATAATCTCCTCAAATAAAAAGGTGTCTTGAAATGAGATAAAAATAAACGAACGTTTCACGTTGATTTTTTCCTCTATTATTTCATTTAACATTGTAATAAACTAGGCATGCGTGATTTTTTATACTATTACATTACTATATTGCTTTATTTATGGTGCAGCTTGTTCTAAATGTTCTAATATTAGCTTAACACTTATTAGCATTGCAATAGAATTTGTGGAGGTGGTTATTTCTTTTTCCTAACAAGTACTAAATATATTTAACCTGACATTGCTCATTACAAACTAACAAATCACTTTTCTGTTTCATTTTAAAACGATTTTTTCCACTAAAATTTAAATCAGTCTTGCATAATTCATAAATTGGTTTGATGAAGATCAGGAAACGAAAATGAAAGTTTTGGGGTTGTTGTTACTAACTAACCAGCAGCAAATAGGTAAGCACACAAGCCCATACAAACATGATTGTCTGATAGGGCAATAATGGACTTAAGCAACTCCATTGCGATGATGGCAAATTCCTGCGACAGTTCCATAGTACCATGATGATTATTGTGATATGGACGCCACCATCAACATCACCAACAACCATTAAATATCATAAAATCCCATGCGGATATCTCATCTCTCCTCCACATTTCTGTGGAGTTGAAAAAGTGAAACGCCACGCTACATCTACTACCACACCACTACTAGCATCGCTAAATTTACATCAGTGGAGCTGAAAAAATACTCCATTGCGATGATGGCAAATTCCTGCGACAGTTCCATAGTACCAAGATGATTATTGTGATATGGACGCCACCATCAACATCACCAACATTAAATATCATAAAATCCCATGCGGATATCTCATCTCTCCTCCACATTTCTGTGGAGTTGAAAAAGTGAAACGCCACGCTACATCTACTATCACACCCCTACTAGCATCGCTAAATTTACATCAGCCGAGCTAAGAAAAAATGTCCCCATCATCATCTGCCACACTTACTTTGCGCTTCACATTCCAAGAGCTGCGAAAGAATCTCCTGTGCCATGATCTCTTGCCAGATAGTTTGAGAAAAATAGCAAAGAACGCATAAAATTATATGAAATTATTTGTCTCTTGTATCTTCTCATCTCCGCCTTATCTTCATCTTTTAACTGCTTCTGTTCATTTTCCTATCCTTTCCAATCTATATCGTTTCCAATTGAGCATCTAACACAATGTTAAGCTCTTGTGTGAAAGAAGAGCCACAAAGCTTTGAATAATAATCTCTCCAGTATAATAAGAAAATCATGAATGAGCAAAGGAGGGATACTTTAATGAAACCACGGCAATCCCATTTTCCATCTTTTCACTTATCCCAAATTAGTGCTTATACATGGTTATAAAACAGCAGATTCTATTATAGACGCTGTTCCTTTGAGCCTTCCTTCCAACTCCAACCAATATTACAAAACCAACGCTGGTTTATTATTATCACGATAATAATAATCCTCCATTCAAAAGTTTAATTTTATAAAAGCCACTAGCAAGAATTTGCGTGTGTGTTTGGTAGCCTTTTTGCTTTTTAATTTGGATCCTATTTTCTATACCACCTTCTTCAACAATTTACTACTCAAACTTAAAAGGGAATTTGTTTTTAATCTTCAGTAAAGGTTTTTTGTGTGAGCACTATAAAATCTCTCCCGTCATTTGCATTTAGATAGTAGTTTTTTTTAATAGCACAGTAGTTAAATGCTTTAGACCAACCGGGAAGATAATTATGGGAGGCAAACGACTGGAAAGGAAGAAACGTTTTAGGACAAATTTTACTTTATTACGTAATGATTATGTAAGGTATAAAACAACTACTTTATATACACGGCTGGCTTCACAGAAAGCTTTTCTTTTTCGGTGGCGTGGTGTTTGTTAGTGAGCTTTATTGTGGTTTGCCATGCGTATGCTTTAGACCAACCGAGAAGATAATTATGGGAGGCAAACGACTGGAAAGGAAGAAACGTTTTAGGACAAATTTTACTTTATTACGTAATGATTATGTAAGGTATAAAACAACTACTTTATACACGGCTGGCTTCACAGAAAGCTTTTCTTTTTCGGTGGCGTGGTGTTTGTTAGTGAGCTTTATTGTGGTTTGCCATGCGGCAAACCCGGATTCATAGAAAGATATGCTTTCTAATTTCAATTTCTTTTGACCATTTTGCTTCTTTCCCATTTAAATAAATCTGATTATTCAACAAACCAGGGCAAACGGAAAAGTTTAAGCTCTATAAAGTAAAGAAACCAGTATCAGGTTCTTAAGCCACCTGAAGACATAAAAAAGTGACAAGTAACACGAGCAGCAGAGTAGGTTAAAGCTTAACATTGTCAAATGAATAGGAGGAGTAACGGAGCTTATTTCTCGGTTTTAAAATATTTATGTGGAAGTGGGCAAGTGGCATGACATGTGGGTATGGCGTACCCTGTTAAGAAAACTGCCACATGATCATTGCACTCTTCCACTATCGTAACCAGCCAAGTTAGTTTACATTATGAAAGCCAACAAAGTCAAAGTTTGCCATAAAATTTTGTTTGATTGCTCTCCTGTTCTTCTCGCTGTGTGTACAGTTCCTCTTTTTGCCGACGCTGCTGAGGTGCTGTTTTTGAAAAGAAGGTGGATGTCATGTCTTGTTTTAGACAGTTTGCTATAGTTCATTTTGTTTCAACGTTAGGATCCATAAAAATGATGATGATGAAGTTGCTTAAATATTTATACATTTCTATCTTTTAACAATCCTTTTTACAAACGAGTCCAGTGTTAATTGCTAAATTAGTTACAGCCCAGTAGTAATAACGTCCTAACAAATGAATAGTTTAAAGAGGAACAACGCCTGGCAATTCATCGCTAACTGCATATTATTATCAACCAATTTGTTTAAAAGTCATGAGCTAATATAAAAAAACCGGTAAAGTTCAACAGCAGTCAAAACAGCTAGCTCCAGTCCACTCATTAAACACGTGGGGTAAGTGATAATAAAATTACAGCGCTGTTTCTGCGAGGAGGTGGGCTATTATTCTGAACTCTGCGCTTCTTCCTCCGCTAATATATTTTTAGTTTCTAAAGCTTTATCACAATTGCAATAACCATTTATTCTCTTTTTGCAAATTAAATTGGCAGATTACAATTGTGATAACAAACCCTATAAACTCAGGGGAGGTTCTATCTAGCAATGTGATTAAACTTTAAACATTCAGGAATTTTAAAATGAAGCCATATTAAAATAGCTATTCTTTCAAAAGAAAAAATAACTAATTTTATTACTCTCGTTAGTAAAAATTACATAATGTCAATTAGAAAGATACCAAATCACCTTTTGTATGAATGCGTCATGGGATAAATATCCGACCGTGGTTTTTGTTGATCATTCGATCTCTCTTAGGCAGGAATGGTAAACCAGCAACAGCAAGTTTTAATTGGGAAGATAAAACAAGCTTAGTGAAAGGTTAAGACTGGCTCATCTTTTAATTAACTCCTTTTCATCACAGAAATGAAATGAACTTGAACTCTATGNACCAGCAACAGCAAGTTTTAATTGGGAAGATAAAACAAGCTTAGTGAAAGGTTAAGACTGGCTCATCTTTTAATTAACTCCTTTTCATCACAGAAATGAAATGAACTTGAACTCTATGAATTAGCAGATTAATGTTCTTTAGAATTTGCTTGTTGTTGACTGAATAATAAGCCTTATCCAGAAATGGCAATGTTTAGAAAGAAGAGTCCATATTTTGCTCATCATCATCTTCATCACCATGTTTATTGCCAGAGCCAGAAAAGTAAAAGGAGTTCTTGAAGTCAAGCGGTATGAATTTTAATAGTGGAAATCTCCATATATCTACCAAAGCATGTTCCTAGTCATTTCTGCAAACCATCTACATCAAGTTCTGCCTCATAGATTTTACTATTGTCTAGTCGTTTATATTAGCTGGATAAAATCCTGCCGGAGAAAAACAGCTAAAAACTTCTTTATAAAACCAACGGAGATATTCCCTACAGATCTAAACAGCGTAGCATCCTCTTTCTCTATAACTTTAGCTTGATTATTGTTATCTTTATGGACACACTTGATGTGATTTATGTCAACTTGTAGCGATTACGAGATAATAGTGATGGAAGACATAATGTTTTTCTCCCTCTCTTCATTTGCTTCTTTGCTTGTCACATGGAATTAGCTTAAAAAAGAAATTAAAGAGAACTTGAAGCCTCAATGATAGCGTACCACTCTGTATGAATCCGAGTGCATCACCATCATCCTTTAAACAACTAAATAATCCTTTTGGTAATCATTAAATGAGTGGTGAATAGAAATGATAATTGATAATGAGGAGTTTTGTAGCACTTGTGAAAACAGTGATTTGCTCGCCTCTGTGTTGGATACGAAAATGATAAGAAAAGTAAAGTTTTGGACGTTTTTGGAGTTGAAAGGAGTGGATGGAGGGCAGTGACACGGGTTTGGATGAGATATATTTTGGGGAGAGGAGCCGAATGATGGAGTAGTGGAAGGAATGTCAAATGAGTGAAACCAAAAATGGAGAGGAAGAGCACAGGGAACGGAAAGAGAATATCATTTATGGAGGAGGATGTTGGTTGTTGAGTACAAATAGTGAAATGTAATTGCAGGGAAATAACCTCTCATTAATCATCATAGACGGACGAATGTCACAATCCTATCATTATTATTATCAATATTGGAAATTGGTTTGAAAAAACATTCCAATAAAACGGCGAGGGAAAATAGGCAGCGTTTGTAGACAGCAATTTCATATAATTTCATGAGGCAATCAAAATATTTTCGTTTTTATCTAACCACAACCAAGCACGGAAGATATAGAAGCTCAAAAGAAGGAAAATTAAAATGAATGGAAAAAATGAAAGGGTTCGATGAATTTTCATTATTATTAACTGCAACTTTGACATCCTCGGTGTTTGTCACATGGCCAGTATGGTATTTTGAACAGGATAGACTTGTCAAAAGTAAACAAAAATAAGTTACTTAGATAAGGGAAAGTATTAGATGGGAAAGAAAAGGTGTTTGCAATTTACGTCAAATTGCACTTTTCAATTTCGCAATTTCTAAAAATAAGTTTGGGAGTAAAATCATATTTTTTCAGGAGAAAATTCGTTGGTTAAAAAGTAGAAAATTGGCAATTATTACAACATAAATTGAGGCAATTTTGACATGGACGCTTGACAAGCCTCTGATAATTTTTGATCTTTTCAATTTATTTAGTTCGTTTAAAACCATATTTATTATCAACAATCTTCCTGTTTTATGGAGTTCCCTCTATGCCTAATTATGAAAAATGACGCATTAAAACAAGTTATGAAGTGATAAAATGGGGAGTATCTGAATAAAAAAGAAGTGGAGTAGGACAGAGAGGATAAGGATGAAGCAGATAGAGACTAGCTTAACAAATAACCTTAACTTTATTATAAAATATGAAGATTAAACCTGACCTCTCACATTATTCTTCCAATCATAATTCTTACCCTAGTCAGGGAGACTTTACTTCATTGATACGGGTACCTAACTCAACATTTTTTCCTTGGCCTGGTCATCAAATCTCAATATTCGAAATGTTACTTTGAGCAGCGTATGTATAGCACTCGTAAACACACTGTTAAACGGTAGTTTGAATTTATTTTACAATATATGCCCAAAAACAACTTTGACCAACGCGGAAGAGTATGAATTCTTATTCCATGTTATAAATATTTCAAAATCTTTTGAAAGTTAAAGAAGGAATGTGGGAAGATTAAAGAAAATACTGTATGAATCAAGTAATAATTTGGAGAATTAAAAATACGAATATTTCATTTCATTATAAACAACCCTCATGGCTCCATAAGTATGAAGAAGCAGTTTTCTATGAACTTCAAATAAGTTTTCATTATATTCGTACAAATAAGAATATTTGGTTCACGTGTTTGCGTGTGGGCTGATGATGATAATACTAACGCAGATGACACTTTTTTGAAAACGGCGAAAGAAAAATTAAATGTCCTATTATTTATTTATACTGTCTCATCAATCTGTTCTCTACTCATAAAGAACACAAAAATATTGCATTTTTAATGTGGATGGTAGAAAAGGACTTTGAATTCTGACCGTAGTATTGAGCAGAATAACACCGAATAAGCAAATACTGCAATATAATAAAATATGAAAATGATAAGGATAGCAAAATTGCCTCCAATCATCATCAAGCTAATCAGAATTTCCATGTCATGTTATTCATTACCAGAAATAGGAATGAGTTCGAAATCCTCTAAATGAGAATGAGAAGGTTGTACTGTACATTAACATAGCATCATAATCATCGCCATCCTCATCACTAAAAAACAACTAAACATTTAATCTTTATTTAATTACTGAAAGGACTCATTTGTAAAAGTGACATGATAAATGACAAGCAACAAGCGACAAAGTTTAATCAAAACAAACAAGTCCAACAACGGAACGTTTCAAAATATTTACAATTTACAGGCAAGATCGCGTATCTCAATAAAGTGCTTTGTAAACACCTATTGAAAGAAACTGCGTCGGGTATGGAAGGTCTCCTTTTTCTTGACAATTTAATGTCTGATATAAAATGACATTTAAGGCTATCAACCAAAGGAAATGCTTACAAAGGACAACAAACTCGATAATTTCTTTTTTAGAAATATGCAAAAAGTACTTTCATATTCCATCCAATTCACGATAACTACATTAATTTCGGACACTCTTTAATGTTTAGCGGGAGTGTCAAATAAAAATTGAATAGAAGTCATCACGATTATTAAAACTTCTCCAAAAGCATGTCAACTCATAGTTACTACAATGACCAATAGAATATGATATTCTTTATTTGGTCTATTGCCTTTTGGCAAAAACAAACAGAAGGTTCCAAGAACATTTAATAACTGAATTTATTTCAATACCTATTTAGCCTCAAGTCTCTTTTTATCACTTCCTTCCTTTTCTTTCTATTTTATTTACAAAAGAATTGGAAGAAAATGACCTTTCGTAGAATTACTTCCTTCCTTCCAATATTGCCTTCTTTTTTATACGATAGCACACAAAAGTGATTGACTTTTTATGTAATAGCAATAACCACTTCCAAAAATATAAAACACGAAATCCATTCCAATATCTGATCGTTTGGAAGGATAAGCTTGACCTGGTATATACTTCTTGTCATTCTTTTGGCACTCGCTGAAGAAAAACGTATATTGCATAAAAATATCTGTTGATTTCATTGCGTTTT
>JAANSO010004116.1:0-10458 GCA_036507315.1 Lepidocyrtus fimetarius | reverse complement strand
AATAGAAAACAATGATTTTTTGTGAGGGCGAGCCAATCACAACTGAAGCATTTACGATTTTTGAGAAAAGTAAAAGCTTATCATAAATTAGGCATTTTTGGTATTTATGTGCATGTATGATTAGCATGTAAAAATTTATCTATGTAATTAAGTTGATATGAGTAGTTCAGTTTTTTTGCACCTTGCATAAAAATAAAATATAAATTAGACTTTACAAAAGGCAGACTTAATGCGGATTAGACGTTTTTTGGATAAGACCTTCTTTTCCCTACGATTTGTGGGTTAGACCATCCTCAATTAGACCTCTTGCGGGCAAATCATTTTGTTAGGTTGGGCTCTGCTGTGAAAATGATATGCATTCTCGCATCCGCATCCGACAATATACAACCCTCTGACTGACAAATAAACATTTTATGCACTGGCGTTTGAAACTGGGTCTTGCCTTACTTTGCTACGTAACATTTTTTGTTTGTCAGGTGAGTCCATTTGCAAAACGACCCATCATCATACGCACTGCTAAATGGGACTCGTTAGTTCCCCTGGAAGGAAAGCGAGTTGCAGTGATTGGTTCCAGAGCTAGTGCGGTTCAGCTTGCAATTGCTTCAAAAGTTAAAAAAAATTAACTTTATTCTAAAGAGAAGCTCCGCATATAATTCCTCGCTTCTGGCAATCGAAGTACTCTTCTGTTACAAGATGGGTTTTTCTCAAAGTGCCCCTCTTCCGGTTTTTCATTCGACTTTTTTGGTTTTGGCTTAACGAGTTACTTTTTTACCCTGCAACGAGAAATGGAAGTCTGCCGAATAGAATGTTGAATGCTTTTGCTAATTTCTACAAAACGTGGAAGATTAAAGACCCTCTTCTTTTGGATAAGGTCACTCCAAAGACTCCCATGCTTTGTAAGAGAATTGTCATGCATGAGTCGTAGGATGCTCTGAACCTTCCAAACGTTGAGGTTATCACTGAAAAAATAAACTCCATTTCCGGGACAGTTCCAAAGACAGAAAACGGATGAGATTTTGAATCAGATGTGCTTATCTTGGCTACAGGCTTCCTACAAAGTGAATTTTTCTAATTGTCCATACTTCGAATATTTTCAACGTGGAATGTCAAGTTAATTGGGAGATTTTAGCAGTGAAGGAGCTCCTTCGAAAAAAAGAAATGCTTGAGGATAAGGAAACAGATGTAATTTATAAAGAGGATTGACAAGGACTTGGAGAAATCTGTTTGGAAAGTGGGGAATAGTTGTGAATCCTGGTATTTTGATAAGATTTTTAGTACATGTGCTATGATTATGACGAATCAGTATGTTGCACTCTGAATATTGACAAGTCGCATTATTAGGGCTAGCCGGGTAACCAGGAATCTATGTATTAAACACCACTAATAAATGCCAAATGAAGGAACAGAATTGAACTGAACAAGATTACATGGAATAATTTAGGTTTGATTCTGCGCGGCCATCAAGTTAAAAACTTAAGAGCCTCTCATACACACTACACAATGGAAATTTTTTGATGACGTGTAACGGAAGAATGCCGTTTTCGATAAAAAAAAGATAATTTATTATCTCGCATATGTAATCAGTTGCAAATACTTGCAACAAATGGCAATAGACATTCCAATAAAAATCGTTTAAAGATATTTTATAGAGTGCATATTGCACCGTATGCACATCTGAAATTAATTACTTTCAGGCATACTTTTATTACAAAACAATGATCTGTGTTCAACTCAGTTTCCTTCACGGGAATCCGATTACGTTTGCTTGTCCTGCTTCGCCACCATTCAAAAAAGGGACGCGCATTTATTACAAAGAAAAGCCGAAGCAGAGCTTTTCGAATTTGAAAAATACGCGGAATTCGAAACCATCTCAACTTTTGAAGTAATTTTACTCTGTTCATTTTTGCTAATCAATCATATTCATCGTTTGTCTTTTCCTTGTCTAAACTTGGCTCAAGAAATGGACTGAAATGGCTCCAGAAGCTCTTTCAGGATCATCCACATTGGAAACTGATGACAGAATTGTGACGAGCTACTCATCTTCCTTTTCATCTCTGCTTTTACTGCATCCGCACCACTTTCTCGTTTTGGATTGTTGACACACTTTTTTCCTTCTCTATCCCAGTGAGCTTTTGCAAGCTCTTTCATAGTTATATTTTAGTTTGGCGATAGGAAAGGAATCACTTGGATGGAAGATTTGGCATTGGTAGCACATTCTGTCATGTTTTATATCATACAAAAGAAACAATTTGCTTTTTTAACTTTAAATCATCCATCATCCAAATCGGCGCGTTGAAATTTGTATACGGGAGAAATGGAAAGACAGTTATCTGTTAATAAATTAAAATTAAAGCAATTATTAAAAATTATACCGACACCGGGCAAGTTTTAACCTTGGAATTGTTCCTACATTTTGAAGTTTTGTATTTAAAAAGCAACTGCTTTCTCCGTTTTCATTTTCAGACATTATTCGTGTGAATTCTTTCTCTGGCAATCATGCTTGCCCCTTCAGAAACGATACAAATCGTAAAAAAGGTAATTTTATTTGTAGGAAAGTATACATGTGGAATAAACTTCTCATTCGTTAGTTCTAAAAATATTTCCGGCAGATACACGAAACGAGCAAGGATTTAAGTGAAAGCACTTTAGCAGATGAATATGATCATGATGATAATGATGTGTAATTACCTATTTATGATTTACATTTAGAAATGAATTTTTATCAATTAAAGGCATATTTTGTTAGGTTGGGCTCTGCTGTGAAAATGATATGCATTCTCATATCCGCATCCGACAATATACAATCCTCTGGCTGACATTTTTAGGCACTGGCGTTTGAAACTGGGTCTTGCCTTACTTTGCTACGTGACATTTTTTGTTTGTCAGGTGAGTCCATTTGCAAAAGGACCCATCATACGCACTACCAAATGGGACTCGTTTGTCCCTGGATGGAAATCAAGTTCCAGTGATTGGCTCCCAAGCTAGTGCGGCTCATCTCACAGCCGCGATAGCTTCAAAAGTTGAAAAATTAACTTTATTTCAAAGAGAAGCTCCCCATATAATTCCACGCTTCTGGCAATGGAAGTTCTCTTTTATTACATGAAGGATTTTTCTCAAAACTGCGTTTGAAAATTTCTACAAAACCTGGAATATTAGAGACCCCCGCCTTTTAAAAGGCTCACTCCAAAACATTTAATGCTTTGTAAGAGAATTGTCATGCATGAGTCATTACGATGCCCAGAACCTGGTAAACGTTGAGATTATCACTGAAAACATAAAATCCGTTTCTGGGACAGTTTTGAGGACAGAAAACGAACGAAATATTGTAGTTGACTTGCTTATCTTGGCCTCAGGCTTCCAACAAAGGGAGTTTTTGTCCCCGATGAAAATCTACAGTGATGGAGTCGAGCATTCTAAAACTTTGGAAGGAGGAGCGTCCTCAAGGCTTTCTGGGAATCGTTTACAGCTCCATTCCGAATTAGTTCAATGTTTTAGGTCCTTACACGGAAATTGCCCATACTTCGAATATTTTCAACGTGGAATGTCAAGTAAACTGGGCGATTTTAGGGCTGAAGGAGCTACTCCGGAGAAAAAAGAAGTCTTTGAAGATAAGGAAAGAGGCTGAAATGGAATTTATGAAGAGGATTGACAAGGATTTGGAAAAATCTTTTTGGAAAGTTGGGAATAATTGTGAGTCCTGGTATTTTGATAAGCAAGGGAGGAACGTTATGATCTGGCCTGGAAGTCAGATAGAGTTTTGGTGGATTACGAGAACATTTAAAGCTGGAATGTTTCATTTTAGTTGAAATTGCATGAATAGAAGATATAGAGAAGCCTAAAACATTTGTAATGTAGATCATGTAATAAAATATTCAAGGTCACTGTGTACAAACAATTTTGGTTTTATTGACATTTTGTCAAAAATCGTATTCATTCATACGTGCGAGTCAAGTGTTAAGGGAAAAATGCAAAATTCTGAGCTTAAAAGATTAAAAGAAGGATTAATTGAATGTTGATGATTTTATTAAAATAACCTTGATTAAAATAAGATAAACGTTACAGATAACTTTGCTGCTTATTGAATCAAGTTAGTATTGGAAAAAGAGTAAAAGGTAAGAATACTTTAAAAGATTTAAATGAAGATGTTCCTGAGCCAGTAGTGGAAATGTTATGATTGACACGTTCAAGCTTATCAAAAAAAGCAATGAAAATTTTTGATGACGGCAGGGGTCCCACAAGATTTTGCCATCTTCCATAAGGAAAGAGACAATTGTCTCGCATAAGTAATCAGTTGTAAACTTCATTTGCAAATCTGATATGATTATAAACAAAACAATCGAGCAGTTTTCAAATTGATTTAAAAGCTGCAAACTGAAAAGTGCAAATTAACGGACAATTAAATCGTTCAAAAGTAGCAGCATGAGAACTGCTACAAATGTTCTTTACATTCTTTGACCGATCTGTATATAGGTAATATGAAATTAGAGCAATTATTAAAAATTATACCGACACCGGGCAAGTTTTGGAATTGTTCCTTGAGGCATTTTGAACTTTTTGTATTTAAACAGCAACTGCTTTCTCCGTTTTCATTTGGTACATTGATGTGAATTCTTTCTCTGGCAATCATGCTTGTCACTTCAGGAACGATACCAATCGTAGAAAACTTAATTTTAATCACAGGAAAGTACACATTTGCAACAAAACTATTTTATCCGTTAATTCTCAAAAATATTTCCGGTAGATACATGAAACGAGCAAGGATTCAAGTGAAAGCAGCTACAAAGGAGGAGTAATAAAACAAAGTTAAGAAAAATTGGAAATCCTTGCCAGTAGAATTTTGCATACTGGAAGTTTTTAAATAGCAAAATTGATAATCCTTGAAATAATTTTCTAAAAGGAAACGATTGACATTTCACGTAAACAAGCAAGCGAGATATAAAAATATCATTTCATTTCCATTCTGGTTTACATTTTTAAAGAAGCAGCAACATTTTGCAGTGTTGTGTAGCGCAGTAGTATTTTTTGAAGGTCAACTGGATTCAGCTTGTTTTCTGCGTATTGACGATGGATAATGACTAGTCCGTTTTTTAAATTGAAAAAAGCTAATGAAAATGACAGGTGAACTTTATAAAAAATACTTGCATTTGAATTCTTAAAGTGGCGTAATTTTTTGTACATGTGCTATAACTTTGACAAATAAATTAGTATGTTACATTATAAACATGGACAAGTTGCGTAATAAAAGCTGGTAACCAGCTGCTGGTTAACAAATATCTTTGTATTAAACAATACAGATAAATGCCAAATGAAGGAACGGAATTGAACTGAACAAGATTGCATGCAACAACTGGATTCTATTCTGCATGGCCGTCAAGTTAAAAACTACTGAGCCCATCTTACACATCGCCAAATGGGGCTCGTCAATTGTCCTGGAAGGAAAGCGAGTTGCAGTGATTGGTTCCCAAACAAGTGCAGTTCAGCTCACAGCCGCATTTGCTTCAAAAGTTAAAAATAACTTCCAAAGAAAAAGCTCCGCCATACCACGCTTCTGACAATGAAAGTTCTCTTCTATTACAAAATAGGTTTTTCTCAAATTTTTCTTCCGGTTTTTCATTCGGCTTTTTGGTTTTAGTTTAACGAGCTATTTTTCTACCCAGCAACATTAAATAATAGTTTGCCGAACAGAATGTTGAATGGGTTTGCTAATTTCTACAAAACTTGGAAGATTAAAGATCCGGGGCTTTTGGATAAGGTCACTCCAAAGAATCCCATGCTTTGTAAGAGAATGGGCATGCATGAGTCGCATTACGATGCCCTGAACATGGTAAACGTTGAGATTATCACTGAAAACATAAGATCTGTTTGTGGGACAGTTTTGAGGACAGAAAACGGACGAGATTTTGAAGTTGATGTGCTTATCTTGGACACGGACTTCCAACAGAGTGAGTTTTTTGCCCCGATGCAAATCTACAGTGATGGACTCGACATTTACAAACCTTTGGAAGGAGGAGCGTCTCCAAGGCTTCCTGAGAATTGTTTACAGCTCCATTCCGAATTATTTCAATGTTTAAGATCTTACACGGAAATTGCCCATACTTCGAATATTTCAACGTTGAATGCCAAGTAAACTTGGTTATTTAATGGTGAAGAAACTTCTATGAAGAGGATTGACAAAAACTAGAAAATCCTGGTATTTTGATAAGCAAGGGAGGAGCATTATGATCTGGCCTGGAAGCCCAATTGAATTTTGGTGGATTACCAGAACATTTAAATCTGATATGTTTCATTTTAATTGAAAACTTCATTTAAAGCAGGAAAGGGAAGCCGAAATAGCACCTAAATATTTATAATTTGGATTATGCAATAAAATATTCAAGGTCGTATACAAACAACTTTGGTTTTATTTTCATTTTGTCAAAAATCTTATTCATTCATGCGTGCGAGGCAATAGTAAATTTAAAAAATACAAAATCGGAGTTTATTGAACAGCTTCATTTAGTAAAGTGCTACAGATACGGATTGCAATTAGTTTTATTCTGCTGGACTTGGTTTCATTCCATTTCCCCCTGTGTCACTTTTAGGATGGTTCTGCAAGTAATTCAATAACCGATAATTTAAAATATTTCGAAATAAAAGGTTACTTTTATAATACAAATATTTTGAAAAACTTACCCAATTGCCAACCATCAAGAGCATGGCAATCAAAAGTAGAAGAAAGTTGTGCAGAATAAGCGTAATTTTTCCCTTCATAATTAAAGTTAATCATCTTTGAAGTGTTTGGGGTTCTACTGACAACTTGTTAGATCAAAGTTAGAACAGCGAATGAACCCTGATGTTTCATTACTGGTCGAACTGCTAAACTAATTAAAGTTCTAGAAATTTCTAATGTTCTGATTGACATTTTCAAGCAAATCATAAAAGCAATGGAAATTTTTTGATGACGGCACTTGTCACGGAAGAATACCGTCTTTGATAAAAAATATTGTCTCGCATAAGTAATCAGTTGTTAATATTTGCAACGAATTGCAATAGACCTTCCAATAAAAACCGCTTATGACGAAGATATTTTATAGACTGCATTTTGCATCGTATGCACATTTGATCCCATTTTACAGAGTTCATGAAATTAATCAGACATACAAGCATGCCATTTACCGCAAGGCAGTGCAGTAAACTGTGAAAGAAAATAGCAAATCTGATATAATTACAAAACAATCGATTTAAAACATTTTTTCCCACAATGTCCCAGACATATTTTTATCATCAAAGTACGTTCAAGCAATTAATTCATTTTGTCAGGAGACAAGATTCCTTCCATGATAGATGCAGCCTAGTCGCATTTATCTTCCCTTCTTTGCAAAGACTGCGGAGGTCCCGCAGTGCCCCAGTTCGGGAATCCTTCCAGGATTACGTTTGCCTATCCCGCTTCGCACCATTCCAAAAATGGACGAGCATCTCAAAGAAAACCCGAAGCAGAGCTTTCGGAACTTGTCAAATACGCAGAATTGGAAACCATCTCAACTTTTGAAGTAATTTTAGTTCATTTTGTTAACCAATCATATTTATTGTTTGTCTTTTTCCTGTCTAAGCTTGGCTTAAAAGGTGGATCTGTAAATAAGTAGAAATTAAAGCAAATATTAAAAATTATACCGACACCGGGCAAGTTTTTGGAATTGTTCCTTGAGACATTTTGAAGTTTTGTATTTAAAAAGCAACTGCTTTCTCCGTTTTCATTCTTAGCCCGTATGTACATTATTCCTGTGAATTATTTCTCTGGTAATCATATGTGTCCCTTCAGGAACAATGCAAATCGTACTTACTTTTATTCACAAGAAAATGCAGGTAACTTTTACCCGTTGGCAGATATATGAAATGAGCAAGGATTTAAGTGAAAACGGGATAAAGGAGGGGTAACAAAACAATGTTAAGAAAAGTTGGAAATCCTTCCTAGTAGAATTTTGCAATGCAAGTTTTTACATAGCAAAATTGATATAATAATCCTTGAAATAATTTTCTAAGCATAGGATTGACAGTCCTAAAATTGCGTAATTTTTAGTACATGTACTATGATTATGACAAATCTGTAGGTTGCATTTTAATTATAGATAACTCACACTGAGTAGCAACAAATCTTTATATTGAACAATAATGATAAGTGTCAAATGACGGAACGGAATTGAACTGAACAGGATTCCCGTCAAGTTAAAAACTGCTTTAAAAACCCATCATGATCATACACAGCCAAATGGGACTCGTCAATTCCATTGTTGCAGTGATTAGTTCCCAAGATAATTCAGTTCACCACAGCAGCGATTGCTTCAAAAGTTAAAAAATTAACTTTATTTCAAAGAGGAGCTCCGCATATAATTCCTCCCTTTTGGCAATGGAAGTTTTCTTCTATCAACAAAATGGACTTCTCTCGCCCCTTTCCAGTTTTTCATTAGGCTTTTGGGTTTTATAGCTATTTTTCTATCCTGCAACAAGAAATAAAAGTTTGCCGAACAAAATTTTGAATGCTTTTGCAAATTACAAATAGGCAAAGATTAAGACCATCTTCCTTTGGATAAGGTGACTTCAAAGAATCTCAAGTAAATTGTCCCGCATGAGTCATATTATGATGGGCTCAACTTATTAAATGTTAAGGTTATCACTGAAAAATGAACGTTTCTGGGACAGTTCTGAAGAAAGAAAACGGACAAGATTTTGAAGTGCTTATTTTGGCCAAATTTCAAAATCATTGTGTCCTGGTTTTGTAAAAAGAAAAAGAGGATATAGAGTTTTGGTGGCTTAGTACGAGAACAATCATAGCTAATCATCTATGTTTCATTTTTAAAAAAAGTTTGTATTCTACATAATAAAATAATATTCAAGGTCAAAGCAACTCTGTTTTATTGTCATTTTGTCAAAAAATAGTATTCATGCGTGATCACAGTGAATTCATAAGTTTAATGCTTTATGGTTTGGCCACACTGAGCAAGTCGTCGGTCGCTGTTGGCTTGAAATTGCAGCTCACGGCCGCTGTTAGCTTTTTTTGGTCACATTAAAAGCTTGCTTGAGCTTTAGGCTCGCAATGCATTTTAAATGCAAAAGCTGGCTTGGGCTGGAAATCCAAGTCAACTGCTGCTGCGAGTCTCAGTCGACAGGCTCTGTCGACTTTCCAGTCTGAACGGAAAAGCGGCCGTTTTTTCAAGTCACAGCTAGCTTGAGAAGTGCAGTGTGGCCAAACCATTACACCTGCACTGCATAGATTCACTTGACCAAGGTAATAAAAAATGAAACCTGTTATTAAAGTGCGCATATGTCCTCTCCAAAATTGGATGTAGAATCCAGTGTTAGGCTGAAGGATTAACAGGTCAGATGGATTATAGGATTACGATAGAGTGTTCTTGTCCAATTACATGTCTGTGGTTTTGGTCTCAATTAGAAGGTGTCTTACAGAAGGAAATAGAGGAAAAATCTAAAATATTTTTGTAAAATGGAAAAGAAATTGAAAATTTGCATAATTGGAGCAGGCTACGGAGGGCTTTGCATGGCTATCAAGGTAAAAACGAAATTAGATTGTTCTTTCACCGTTTTCGAATCTAATGCAGAAGTTGGAGGGGTTTGGTGCTCCAATACTTACCCTGGATGCTCTTGTGACACTTCGAGTCAAATTTATTCTTTCTCTTTTGAGCCAGAATACGGTAAGTTCCCGTGTTTGAATCCATTTTGAATATTATTCACGTTAGTGATATCGCGTTTTACTGTAAAGATTGGAGCCATGGATGTCCAGCCCAGTCTGAAATTCAAGATTATTTAAAAACAGTTACGAAAAAATACGGGCTTTATGAAAATATCAGATTTAACACAAAAGTTGAGTGTTTGAAATGGATGGAAAAGGAGAACAAATGGCACGCCAGGATTTTAAACTTGAAAACTAATCAAACTGAGCAATTAAAGTTTGATATTGTGTAAGTCAAAGTGTAAAGCAAGATTTAATCTTTTCAATTAATTGAATCATTATTAAAATAATTCATTATCGACAGAATTGGTGCCACGGGCAAGATAAGATATCCAAACGTCCCAGACGAATATCTGGATTTTAACGGGCCCGTCTTGCACACCGCCAAATGGGATCCTACGGTCCCACTGGAAGGAAAGCGGGTTGCAGTGATTGGCTCCCAAGCTAGTGCGGTGCAGCTCACAGCCGCAATTGCTGAAAAAGTGAAAAAACTAACTTTATTCCAAAGAGATGCTCCCCACGTGATCCCACGGTTTTGGGAATGGAAGCATTCTTCCCTTTTCCGGTGGACTTTAAGAACCTTTCCGTTTTTTAGGCTTATCTTGAGAATTTTCTGGTTTTTCGCTTTTGACCTACTTCTCATCCCTGCAACAGTACACGGAAGTTTTATGAATAAGTTTGTGAATTGTTACGCAACTTGGCATAGAAAGCGGGTAATAAAAGACCCGGGCCTACTG
>JAANSO010004115.1:0-10459 GCA_036507315.1 Lepidocyrtus fimetarius | reverse complement strand
CGAAAGCCACCCTCCGTTGTACCTCCCTTGGCCTTATAAGGCCATCCAACTAGCTTATAGACGACAACTTTTACAATATTATCATTACAAATTTTCGAAATCCCGATACTGTTTTACATTTTTCAGTACTATATAGTATCAACATGTAAAGTCATTTCTACAAAACGAAAGTGCAGAGAGACGCATCCTGCTAGCTCATTCACATCGTTTAAACAAATCGTGTTTTGTCTATACAGCATTATGAAATATTCCATCGTGCCAGACATACTCATTTAAAACTATTAGCTCACAAAGTGTACAAATCTATATTTTTAATGGAATTAGCATCGCTCACACAGTAGTCTACAAGAAATTGGATTCCACGGATGATATCCCCAGAATGAAGCGTGGATAAGTTATCTCCCCCAGTTCTTTTATGCCTACAATTAGTAAGCGCTTTCTAACACAAGTCCCAGCACAAATGACTTAATATGGGAACGGCCATAAACAAGAAACATGCTTCATTTTAACTCAATGTTACTGACAGGAATTTAGAATGTCATTGTAATAATTATTATAATGAATTTATTTAAGCAAAAATAGTGTTTGCAAAATAATCTAATTGAATAATATTCAGGAATATATAAACGGTAGTTGCATAATTCTCGTTATATTTGTAATTTTTAATGATTAACTGAATTTGGCATTTTTCGTTGGACCATATAACCGTGAAAGGAGACGGTTTGTAATAAAATGTCTGCAAATGTAACAAACTTTAAATCTGCCCTAATTCCCTACTCCATTTTCAATTCTCTAAGCAAAGTTGTCACTTTATGTATTCAAAATACACAAAAAGATACCACCAGCCAATATTCTGTATTGCTTGGTGTAAATATAAAGAATATATATTACAAACTTGTCCTTTCAATTCATTCACATTCCCTTTCCCAGACAATTCTTGTGAAAACGGGATTAATTTAATACAAAACCACATTTTATACAATATTTTTTAACTTACAAGGAAAAGTTTAAAAGAAGCAGTTTTAGTGGCTTGTAAACTGCTAAATAAAATTGTAAAATCAAAAATATTTGTCTTTCCGGATGCATTTTCCTTCCCAGTGAAAGCTCAAAAGCATGTGGGAGTAAAGGAAACCATCATTTTAAAGATTATACACTTTTTTTATGATGACGTGTTCTGGTAAAGTATTTGGTACGATGACGGCGGGCATTTACTTATGGTCTCTTCCCCAATTTCCATGGCTTGTTTGGAATGCAAATGATGATTCAAACTTATTACTCATCATTATCATCATATCTTATCATCATCATCTTGAAAATGAATTTATCAATATGCACATCGCGTTGGTGTTAAAAAACTAAAAGGCCACGCACCCATCTATAAAGAAATATTAAAGATATGCATCTACCTAATTTATTTTTATGCACAGGCCGAGGGATTTGTTTGTTGTGTGGCTATTATTTTAAAAAGTACAAATGACCGATTTAATTTTGTTTAAATCGCTCTGGCCACTAAAAAACTAAACAATTTCGAATGCACGGTTGGAAGTTGCTATTTGAAGAAACTACCAAATAAGGACATGTTCGGAAAACATTATTCATGTATGAACTACTTGAAANCATGTTCGGAAAACATTATTCATGTATGAACTACTTGAAAACTGAAAGCATAGTTTTTTCTTGCTCCTTGTTTTTTCTCAGCGCTACACACGGTTGTCGTTGTCTGAATTATTTTTGCCTAGTACAAGTACAAATAAATATAATTCAATGATGTTATTCACGTTTCTTACACATAAAACACTTCGTGTTGCTTGCTTTACGTCCTGACAAAAATATATATTGAAATGGAAACGTATATACCGTTATAAATTAACATTCCAGCTGCTCAATTAGATTATGTAACGAAGACTTAAAAAGGAGTCTGCGGAAGAAGGAAGTACCGACTGACAATATGAAATCTGCGTAAATAATGCGTATGCTGACTGCGTTACTTGCATTAGAATCTAATCGAAAGCGAAAGTGCTGCGCTGCAATTAGATTTATTGAAAATAATTTTAGATGATTATTAGGTTGCTAAAGTTTACTTTATTTTTCTGGAGGGGATAATTTTTATTAACTAAAAAATAAGTTATAATACGAGTAGAAATTAAGCAAATCATTTATCCTAAAAGAAATTAATATTAACCAAAACATACGCCACAGCTATCACTACATTAATTAATAGTTAAGCGGTTAGAATGAATATTTAACCAGTTTTGCTCTAAATAAGAAATTTCAAAAAATACTTTTTCTTAACAAAATAATAATAGCAGATAAACAATTCATCTGGATTCTGGCAACTCCTATTTCACCATCTTGCTGCTGTTTAGTTTTTAGTAAGTGGTGAAATTGATCTCCTCCTCATTTTCTGTAGCTTTGGGTCGGAAACCCAAAAATGGGATCTAGATACAGCATGTAAAAATAGAACAGTTTGAAGTTTGCTTACCGATTCTGGCGATTCAAATAATCGCTCTGTTCTATCCTTCTGGCTCCCTCAGCTCCTTTCATAGAAGTAAGCAGCAGCGCAAACTTTCGCTTTCAAAATTTTCTTTTCTTTTAAATTAAGAAGCTTGTAGCTGACGAGATATTGCATATTATGTAAGCTACATGAAATTCCTTGTTGTATCCGTAACGGATGACGTGAAAATGCCCAAACTAGGAAATTGCTTCATTCGCATTCGTTAGCTTCAAAATGTGTAGTGAAAGGAAAAAGAGATTTAGTTTTCACTAATATAAAATTAAAACTAGACAATAGTTTTTAATAAATATTTAATTACGTGAGGACATAATTATGTTATTATGTAATAAAATATTTGTAATTGTGGTCTTGTCTATTGAAATTAGATAATAATTTTCTGTCATCATTAAAGTATAAGTGTGAAATGAAAGTGTTTAGCTTTGAACTTGTACAACAAACACAATTTTAAAATTTCGGAAGGGTGCCATCTTCCTTTCTCTTATAAACCACGTGTATAGCCACTAAAGACAAATCCTCAACGACTTGAACATATTCAGTTCAGATGGTGATGCGCAATTAGTTAAACAGTGAGTCTTAAGCTTTGAAGACTAAAAGTAAAAACAAAGTAAAAGTTTGGTGTTTTATAAAGCATGCACATTATTTTTGCAATGATACTTTAAAATGGAACATTGTTTGAACTTTGAACACAAGGCCCTGGATCACTGGAACCGAAATCAAAATATCATAACTTTTCCGGTTTTAAAACCCAAATATCACAAAATTTTAAAAATTCAAAGACTCACACAAGCATTGGGAAAGAGATTTGCAAAAAAAAATCATGTAAAGCCTAACGATTAGTTTATAAAGTCGGTTTATCCTTGATATAAAACTGGCACAGCTTTGTAAGTTTTGACTGCTGATATTTTTGCTAATTGTGTAACATTTGAGAACAAAATGTATTATTTGCTTTTTAAAAATCGAACCTTGTTTTGCATAAAATAAAAGTACGTTTTTCTCAACAACTGTATGCACTTTGATAATGTCAAAATGATGAATCTCTGCGGAATACCATTATTTTCTTTCATTGTATTTTAATGGCTGGTGCGCCGATAATCATGCCAGCACCTTATCATTATCATCATCCATCATCATCGTATTCGACAACAACAAGAGAAAAACATTCATACGATGCAATGCATCATGGCATGAATTTCTTTTTGAAGAGAGTCGCTTAAAGTCAAAATCCTTTTTCATTGTTGGAGGAACCAGAGGAAAAAAAGGTGGAAGACTGTTTGGCAGAATTTTTAAAGAGGGGACCTTTATGACGATGTTAATGCTTTGCATGCAATCATGCATGCGGACTAGAGATACTGAGAAATTCCTTTCAAAGTTTTCTATTATGTAATGAAGATCAACAAAGACGAATCATTTTCATGATCATGATGACGAAAAGATGAGAATTTGAAAGAACTTTATAAGCCTGTCTCCTTAGAATAGCGGAAAAAGATGTTAATACCATTTATCCTTGTTATTTTTATAGATAGATTAAGTACAAGAACGGTTTCCTTCCCAGTACCAGACACTTGGAGAAGAGGAACAGAAATGAGGAGCCACACAGCTCTCACACAAAAACATTCTCTCCGTCGTTTTACCATTTTACTGCTAGCAGTTAATACATTTAAGGAGTTATTTCAAATAAAAAATCTGAGCTGACTACTACGGGCTAAGAAGGTGAACATAAAGAAATGAAGTAACATGTCTTACATTCAAAAACTAAACAGATTTAGTAATGTGTGTAAAAAAGCTACAGCAGCAATACAAGTGCATAATAATAATGATAAATACCTACAGTTTTTTTCTCCCTCTTACCGACTAAGCTCGCATACCAAACTCATCCTCCGAAACGCATTTTCGAAAGAATCGTGCCTTCAGATTTTGAATACCAGTCTTGTCTGACTGTTACTGGTAACTAGTAACAAATGAGAAATGGAATGAAATTCCTTTATATAACCCACAGCATTATTCTCTTGTCCATTATTTTCTAAAGGAGTATCAAGTCTACATAATATATTATTATCATCCTATCATCGTCATTCAAACGTGTATATATCTGTAAATCCCATCATCATGTTATCCCTTTTCGTTTTTTTTTGTCAAAAGGATTGTTACCTTGCAGACACTACGAGTACCCATCAACATCACGGTGAACACACTCCACACCATCTAAATGAGCAGCAGGAGCAACAACAACGAGATTTTGATTGTGAAATGAATGTATAACAACACGAGTTTACATGAGTAACAGAATAACACGGTTGAAGCCATGCATGCATATCTTCAGCAAGCCCTTGAGCTCTGAAAAAATCTAAAATCCAGTCAAATCTTGACAGTCAAGTGAAAAGCAATTCTTAAAAAGAGTCCGTGCGATATTTGAAATTGTTTTTTATCCAATTCCCCCCAGTAGCATAATATTATTTAGTTAGAATATGATTGCATGCACTGTTACAATATGCATGCCAAAATCTTAAACAACTTTCTAATCAAAAATATTTCTTTTACACTACTTATCTCAATAAAGTGATTGTTAATTTTTCTTCGTGACAGGAATGCAAATCAACTTTTTTTGAAACGTAACAAATGATTAAAACCACTTGAGGCAATAATACAATGTTGACTAAATAACAAGGAAACTGGCCGAGCGGTTGAGTGACATTTTAAAAAATCTGTCATCTTTGTACTTTAAGAAGTTATTGTCGTTTTCTAGACAGTTGTCCCATTTCCATAAATGGTTCGAGCACAGTTAGTTGTTTGACAAATTGAAAGTGTGTGCAATTGCAAAGTTTTTTGTGTTTTAAATTCTCATAGAAAATTTGGCATTTTCATTCAAAAAGACAAGTTTCCAATTTTACATACAAACTTGGTGCTACGCTTCCGTAAGCTCAAATCTACAACCATGGGGCGGTGGACTGGATTAAGCAATCTTATTGACTTTCATTTTGAGCACAGCCACAGTCATCATTCCTCATACCGGAATGGATTAAGATTATCCACAAGATACCACAAATTGGATGATTCAATTTTTGTCTTCTGCAGAAGTTGTGGCAACTCCATGAAGGTTTGTTTACAAAATTTTTGTTGTAATTTTTAGATTAAAATTCTATTGACAAAAGTAAAAAATGCAGTACCCATTTTGTTTCCAAATGTAGCAAACGTTGTAATTATTTTTGTTTGCTTTGGACATTTCATGTCTTACAATTAAAAATGCAACAATTTAGAAGAAGAACCAATGAAACTGAAAACAGGTTCATTCATATTCGGTGTGGTTTCATGCAATAAAATCCTTATATGTCAACAACAAGTTTTGTACAGGCTGAACATAAGTAATAGTAATGTAATACTTGAGAGAGACAATCATTTTTCTGATACATTCAATTCAACCATGTTTAATCGAATAACTAATTTTTACAATGCAAATATGGAAAGCTAAACGGTTTCCTCCGCTAAAAAGAAGCCTTACTGTGGTTTATAAATATTCATCATTATTATGCTTTCCCAAGTCGTTGGAATTTCTTCATTTAAAATTCCATTACAATCGTAACCCTTTCTCAAACTTTTCACACTTTTTTTGTCGAGTTTGAAAATGAAGATTCCTTCTAGTTATTATTTACAGTACGACTACACACTATTTAATTGCAGAGGTAATAAATTTGTTACTTTTCCCCGTACCTTTTCCAGTTTAGTAACTCAAAAGTGAGGATAATAAGGATGAAAGGTAAAAAAGCAACATGAAAGATTTAACATTTATATTTATTATTATAATGGCCCTTTATCCCTGGCCAAAAGACTCACCAAAAGCAAATGAGAAAGTCTTTTAAGCCGTATTCTGCAAGACCGCTAAGAAAAAAACTCATCTTTCTTTGCCCATAATTGTCAAGTGTTAGTTACAACCCACGCAATAATCATCTTTTGTTAAAGACGAAAACAGTATTCAGTGTGTATCCCATCATATAGAAAACGAATTAACTTTGAGAGAAATGCTGGGTTGCACTCAAGAAAAGAATTTTTACCTCTTCTCTCATCATGGCATTTATATATTGCATGAATTTTACCAAGAATTTGTTCCACCCAGATATGGCTTCTGCTTTGTAAGCGTATTTACCAGGATCTATAGGTATAAGGAAAAAGCGGCGAAAAAAGAGAGGTGTGAGTGAGATAACACAACAGTGAAAAAGAGTACATTCTTGGGGTTTGAAAGACTATTTAAACACCTGCACGAATCCCTTCATTCATGTAGTTTTGAAGTGGTCCGCCTTCCATACATACATTATTCATTCAAACGATTAAAGTTTGTGTTTATTGTCAAAGTTTTAATAGAATGCAATCGTTTTTTTAAATGACAACCCCAGATTAAATATTTTGTCAAAAAATTAACGCAATTTTTTATGTAACACATTCATGATAATCGCATCCATTAGCAAAATAAATAAAAGTACTTTGGTACCTAGATAAGATGCAGATTTGAGATTTCTTGCTGCATTATTATCGATCACTGAATTTAGATCCTGTTTCATTCAACCTTGTTATTTAGAAACCGTTTAATAATAACAGCGTCAAAAAGATTTGTATTCAGTTTATTATTATTAGTTACATCCCCCTTTTCTTTAACGGATTTTTTAGTGATGCTCTTGTGGTAATACTGTTATAACGTCTATTTAGCAGCGCACCCATATCTATATCTCATCCCTCACAGTTTTTATGACGTGATCCAAGAGTTTCAATATCATTCGTGTGCATGACAAGATACTTTCATTATTAGGATGAAGGCAAGCGAGAAAGAACAGAGTAAAAAGGACAACGAGATGAAGCCTCAGCAATTGAATACCTTATTGAAAATTTATGCGCGTCATATCCGTATTGTTGTTTGTAGTTATGAAATTTATTGTTATTAAAATATGGTAATCTGTTTTTCATCTGCTGCATCTTATTAAGGTATAGTTTACCCTGCTATCATATCTTTTAGTGGTGGTGGTGATGCGAGAAGAAATGACACAATCATGATATGGTAACCATTGAATGTCTTGAAGGTATTTATAAATTGCTAAAATATTTTTGTAATTTGAAAGAACAAGTGGTAAAATATGCTTGAATGTGATTCAAAATAAATCCGAAATAAGGATCCATGAAAATTATTTTTGCTGAATATGGTTATGTGTTTGTCGACATTCTCTATATTTTATACATACCATATTAGATTACTTTGCTCAACCTGTGTGGCTTCTCTCAAAGCATAAAAAATTTAAGCTTTCTTTCATTCCTTTCAAAAACTTTTTTCTCTCGAGTTCACGCACTTTACCTTTACAAGTAGTGATGAAATACAAAACTGCACCTAAAAAGTTTTTACCTCAAGGCAATAAAAGCAATGTCAGAAAGAGATATAGTTCTCCAAAGGAATGTGGCATAGAAAATTCTCTCTTTTATTTCACAATATTTATTGTTAGATACTCAAGAAAGAATAATATGTAGTGGGGCAGTTTTTGTGGCTAAAATACAGTATAAAATGCAATACAAGTCGAGTGAAAGAGTACAAAAGGAAAGAGGATGATGATATGGATGAGGTCTAAGTAACCAACCTGTTCATAAAGGCTTTTCTTTGACATTCGTTAAATACAAAAAAATCTTGAGATTTACATTCTTGTTGACTTTGTCTTGGTTGCATAGGTCACACATGCAAAGTTTTGAACAGTGCATTTAAGTTGTAGTCGTTTTTTCTTCTTACATAATTTTTTGTTAGAATCATTTCACATAAAATTTATAAGCAATCATGGCTTTCGTGAAGAATAAAGAAATTTAATCATATTTTGGATATATTATGCAAACTTTGATATATTATGCTTTTTTATCTTTTCATCACTCTTCCTTTCTTTGGCAGTTTAACTACAATTTTACTAATTTTATTTATCTGATTACGTAATATTCTAACTTGTTTCTTGTAAAATATTTTTTACCCTCCCGCTCAAATATAAACATGATTAAAGTGAGAAATTATTATAAAAGAATTTTTATTACCTTAACAGACATCTAATCATATTTTCTGAAAATGAATTTTCCGTTTAAGTTTTTTTTTCTTAAAAATACGCTATATTATTGTAGCTTTGGATGGTCAGTCGTCGTGGCAGAGAATTCACATAATTGATGTTGAATAGGGGAGGAGGGTGATAATGTGATAGCGATAAAATGATAACGACCATCAAAAGACTTTTTCATGTAAGAATTCCTGTAGAGATTCGAATTGATTTAAAACAATTGCTTGAGTTGATGTGGTAGCAACTTTACAATTCGTGATGATGATATTATTACCTTCATAGCTGCTTTGTTGTTTTCTATCTTGTAAAGTATCATGTAAGTGTGAAGAAAACGTCTATAATTAGAATCCTTTTATCTATTCCCATAAAAATCATTGACGGTTAAAATAATTCTTGCTTTAAAATAGAGTCGAATGCATTTAAATCCCAATTGAATTCAAAATACTCTGTAATTAGCTTAACCACACGGCACATGCCAAATGATGTTGGTAATTTGGAAAAGGAGATCATTTTGGAAAAAATTGTAGTTATTTCGGATATTATTGATTGGCATAATTATACCAGTTTGAAAATGTTTCTCGGTTTTCATAAATGTGTATAATGTCCGAATGCCAGCTGTCAAGAATGGTTTGAGTTCTAGGTGTGGGCAATTTTATTAAAATATATCAAGCTATTAAAGATGACTACAAACGTATCTGAAAGAAAATAAAACAATCTGTAAGTTGCATTGTTTTATAGTTTGTCCACACAGAGAGTGATATCATCTCTTCAACGTCAAATTCCACATCGACTTCGTCGCCAGACTATTTTAGTGAAATGCATTCTGTACATATTTATAGCACGCTTCGTCTGATATTTGAAACGCTTGACAGATTTTTCTCCCCTAATTTTAAGCGACTGTTACAAGTTGTCGAGCTAAATGTTTAAAATACACGGGGACAGGACAACAATGCTCATGTACATTATCTCCTTACTATCTCTCTTAAGGTACACTTGAACGATGAGTACAGGGATTCAGATAATCCTGAATGGTTTTACTTGTCCTACAATCAGGTCATATACTCACTTTTCAATTTGGAAATTTTTAAATTTTTATTCTTTTTTACGTTTTTAACCTTTTCCAGACAATTTTCAATGCCATTTCTGAGTTTTCTTCACAATTATTCAAGCGTAAACAGTATTTACTTTGACATAACACGCCAACAGAGTTACGTCTTTTCATGACCCTCCAAAACCTTTTGAACATTCTTTTTATTTACGGAGAAAATCGAATGGGATGTAAAATATTTTTTCAACCACGTTGCATTTGAAAAATGTACAAGAGAAAACATCTGCTACAAAATTATAACTGGTTGACATTTATACAATGAAAGGTTCATGAGAAGATTATGAACTTTTCATAAAGAGACTTCATGAAAGTTTGGTCCAATTGACAAACATCATAATGTCTTTGATAAGTTTCAAAAAAGCTCATTGACTATTAGAATTTATGTGCTCACTTAATCTTTCGAGTGTGTTAAAGTTAAGACTTGAGTTCATAGAATTTGTGGTGTATAGGTATACTTTGAGGTACAGTTTAGCATCCTATGCTACAAATATTATTGAAATACTGTTCAGTTCTTGCTTACATAGCAAGGTTTATGGATTGTAGATGAAACCACTCTGTAATATGTGTAAAGATGAGAAATAAATGCTATGTCTGGTGGTTTGGGGAGAGGATTACTCACTCCGTGCCCGACCTTCCGACCAACAACAACTTCTCTCTCTCTTGAGTTATTTCTTGGCTTACGCCATATTGGCATAGTTGCACCTCTTCCCGTCTCCCGTGTCATAGGTACAAGGAGAAGGAGAGCAAGGGACTTTACAAATTTCAGTGTGAAAA
>JAANSO010004114.1:0-10462 GCA_036507315.1 Lepidocyrtus fimetarius | reverse complement strand
CCGGAAGCACAGTAGAAGCATGCAGTTGGGATTGGGATTCGCAGTGAAAGAATGAAGTAGGCCACAAAACATGCAATATTAGATTACAGTCCATGTGATACCATTATGATAAGGATGTATCGTTTCCAAATGCAATAAAAGGCAGCAAGCTTGCTTAGACACTAGCTTGAAAATTGTCAACTTTTCGCAAGTCTTTTTATAGCTTTGATTTATTAAAACCATTACTGAATGCTAAAAGATTTTTCGGCCGAAAATTTTAATTTTTGCAAAAATTATTTGCAATTTTTTTGCATATTGTTTGTCTACAAGCTATTTCCTTTCGATTGATATGCAACTTGCCATATGTTGCAATTTAAGATTTTCTAACCGTCACTTCTAACGGCTTAACCGTTAGTCCAATATTTCTGAAAAACTATACAGCAAACCACAAGGTTTCAATCTACAACTCTGCCGGTTTAAATCTGTTAAGGCATTTTTGAGTTCTCGTGGGAACGGACAGACAGACGGACGGACGGACAGACTAACATACCGTTTTCAAGACTAGCTTTTCAAGCTAGTAATAATGATGTAAGAGAGAAAAAATAGAGCACGAGAAATTGTTAGAGATTGCAACTGGTATTGTGGTGTCCTCGAATACCAACATTCAGCCTAGTATGTTTGAAATATGATGCTATATATCCTATTTTTTGCAATTTTGGCTGATTTCCTTGTAAAAAGATCAAAGAAGTAAATGTACACCATACCAGTATAAAAATAATGTGGTTTTATCTGAAATAGATAGAATTAGTGCTTTTAAAAATAGAGAACAATGACAACAAACATTTCTCTTTAAATACACAGGGGAAAGGGACAAACTGGTAGGTCTATGGTTGCATTGCATGCATATACATAAACAAGAACCGTCATCATTAGAGATTATTCTTTTTTGAATTTACCTACGTGCTGTTCAAATTGTACATATTTAAAATTCTGCATTTTTATCTTGCTGGACCGTTCCAAAAACTTCTCAATGGTTTTTTTTCCTTTTTGTACTGTAACAAAGAAAGGATTTCAAGAATGTGATAGAAGCCGGTTTCAATACAAAAAGAGGGTTTGACTGATAGAGAAATTGGAAAACCCAACTTGTTCATATTACTTTCTTTTCATTACTCCGCAATCCTAAACACGATCTCTTTTTATGGC
This sequence comes from Lepidocyrtus fimetarius, assembly GCA_036507315.1. Classification (NCBI taxonomy): domain Eukaryota; kingdom Metazoa; phylum Arthropoda; class Collembola; order Entomobryomorpha; family Entomobryidae; genus Lepidocyrtus; species Lepidocyrtus fimetarius. The sequence continues at coordinate 9,280 of JAANSO010004114.1, read as the reverse complement.
ACTCTTTCTCCCTCATTCTTTTTTCTCTTTTATGGAAGAAGTTGGAATGGGATGCATGGCGTGTGACATGTCGGATTCCCTTTTTCTATCTTGAAAAGTACTTTTCGTCTTTCTTGGACATGGAATGGATCTCTTGATGATGATGACGATGGTGATCGGGTATTTTTTCTTTCTGCCATTGATGAAACTTAAGTGCCCAACCTCGTTTCACTCTTTCTTTTTTCTCGGAAGTAAACTCAATTCACGTATCAGTTCAAGACTTTATCAAATAGACAAGTCCTTTTAACTCTTTAAACTCGCCATGGCCTTTTTATAACCTGCTCGTTACGCTCACTTCTCTTTTTCCATCCCTTAAAAATAAAATCAAGACCAATTTTTTTCTATGAAATAAATTTTATTGAACTCTCAGTCTCTCTCGATTTCTCTCTCCCCTTTCAATGGCTTGTGAATGAATTGGAAAGAAAGCAAAAGGAAGTGCATTTTCAACTAAGAAAGAAAGCAAATTATGTAAGAGAGAGAGAGTAAAAACGGATTCTACTTCCCTATTATACCGCGGTTGTTTCTTTCACTTTCCCCAAAGTTCAGCTCTCCTTCCGTCATTTATGCAGGTTTCGCAGTTTTTCTTTATTTTTGTAATAGAAATGTAAGCAGTAGTGGAGGTTTCTTCTTAAGAATGGTTGAAGCGATGATGATGATTATTGTTATTGCTTTTGGATGGGTTGGGTCGATTCGATTCAGATTTTTTTCTATTTTTGCCATAATGATTAAGTTCACAATTTTTGGCTGAGGTTTTTTTAAAATCAAGTAATAATGTGAATGTGCGGGAAATCAAAGCAATGGAAGGAAATAAGGGAGATCAAGGCAAAAACGAAATAAACGAGTGAAAGGCCAAGCATAAGTATAGTATTGCTGCCAGTCCTCATTTGCTTTTCTTTTCAGTTTATTTTTTTTGCTTTAAATTTTTATTTTCTCAATACAATCTTTTTCATTTCAGCTAACAAACTAGTTTTTCAAGTCAACCGTCATGTGTTGAGAACTGCATCTGGCATGAAAAAGAAGAAAATGAAACAATTCTGGCTATTTTTACAATAAAAAATAGTCAGTTTAAGAACAAGTTGGGATCTGCAGAAGTTTCTTAAACAAAAATGGTAATAATATTTGGAATTGGAATTCAAGAAATTGAGACACTCTTCTTTTCTGCTTCATTTGACTATACTTATTTTGTCCTTGTCACAGTCATTTATTTAGGAAAAGAGATTTCCGCCAAGTAAATTACGATTTTAGCTTCCTTTTTTGGCTACGGGCTTATCCTTTGCTACTTATTCTTTCCTTGATTTGATTTCCAATTTCATTATTTTTATTTTATAAAACAGAAAAGAAGATACAAGGTTTGTTTGATTTGATGCCCTAAACCGTTGCTTGCTGCAACTGGTGAGAAATAGGAAAAAAGTTTGAGTGAAAATCAGAATGAAGTGAAGAAGAGTAAAGGTTGCTGACCTTTCATCCGCCTTTTTCCTTTCTTCTCAGCAGATTTAATTTCGAAATGATTGGGCGGAGAAGTTTTCCTGTACTTGATTTGATTACATTTTTGGAGAGGAATGAAAAATGTATGCTTCCGTGAATGAATCTACTTTTTTAAATAGAAATACAAAGAAAAAGGAATCCAAACATATATATAAATAGAAAATAGGATAAAAAGGTTATTCTTATGTTTTGGAGAAAGTAGGAATATTGAGATGTATTAGAAAGTTTTTTAAGAATGATCTGGTCTAGAAGTGGGCTGAAAAGTTGTAGCCGTCAGCTGGAAATTATGGGTTTTCCCAAATTTCTCACTGCGTTGAACCTCTTCTGCCTCGTGCAGTTGTTTGGCCCACTTGCAACAACTTTGAAAATGAAAAAAGTAGCAAAGAAATGTAAAAAGTGCTGTTGGACAGGAATAGACAAGCCCCACGCGGAGTATCATGCCTGAATTAAAATTAACCCGTGAATCTGAATTGAAATAAACTAATTAATAATGAATCTTACAAGAAATGCTTTCGGTATAAAATATTGACTTTTTCATAGCCTTTGTAGGTATATAGAATTTCTTCGTGCTATGACATTGTCAATGTCAAGTTGCCCTTTATTCAAATATTCATTTCATTTTCAGTTGTAAACTTAATTAATTTCTTCAAATGTTTGTTTTCTTCAACTTCACTTTCTATTTTATCAACAGGTCGATGGAGAAGGGAATCTGTATCTGCGACCATTTGAAGTAGACACGTATCGAGCGGAAGTGCATGCCGCAGGATACCGATGTCGAGCCAGCAACGCCGTTGGCTCCATTATTAGCCCAGAAGTACAGACAAGAGCTGGTATGTAACTAACAATATTGCTTAAGATTGCATATGTACATTTTCTTGTTATGAAAAGAAAGTTCAAAGAGAGCAAAGAAACTTTTATTTTATTTTGTGTCTGGTTGTCCCTGCAAACACGACATGTATTTTGCAATATACTTTCTCCCGTCACTTTTACACTGATAGGTACAGACTGACAACCACTATCATTGCTCTTACTCTCAAGAAACTTTTGTTTTAGTGAGTATGATTGTGCAACTGTTTTTTCTAGGAACGAAAGACATAAAAGGATCCCATTAAATAATATTAAATTCATATTCTACATGCTTACTTGTTATGCAAACTATCCAAGAGTGTTTTGCGTAATTACATTTTATTCATTTATAAGCCTTTCCCGTACTGTTATTAACAAAACGACGACGCGTGCATATTACTCAAAGGCCAATTATTGTTAGGGATTAAAAGTGAACAGAAAATGAGATAGCTTTAGCAATAGTGAAGTTCCATAGTTGTGAGTTGACTTGCTAGATTAGCTTTTAGGAATTAACCTCAATTAAGCAGTTTGCCAAATGAATATCTCCTGTCATTAAAACCGATACTTATGGCAATGGCTAAAGTCTATGACTAGGACGAGGATAATGATAGCGATGGAAATGGTTGTGTAGAATGGCAGTGATTGCAATTCTTTGTAGAAAGCACAAAGTCTCCGTGTCATTTTCTGGGCTGTGTGAATGAAAGAGAAAGTGTCTGTTATTGTTGTAGGAAAAGTAATAAAATAAAGCTTAATCCCTTTTACTCTGCCTAGAACAGAAACGCGATAGAAACTTTCCTTCCTACTTTTATGAAGAGAAAGCTTCCTATGTATTACTCATCGCAAATGTTAGTCAAAGAAAGACGTATAAAGTATAAATAGATACTTTATAGGATATCTCAATAAACCATTTGTATTCATTACCAGTACGTTACGTTAGTAAATGATGGAATGAAAGCAGATACATTACAAAAGAAAAATAGAAACACAAATGTGCAGGTGTGATGCGAAGTGAATGGCCCAGGTGGTATATTTTTTAACCGGGGAATTATTCTGAAGGCAATTGTTTTAACTCTCTCATCCTAGGTCTAAAGTCTATAGTCATGAAAGAAAGATAAAATTAGTAATGACTACTATTTTCAATTGTGTTATATGTACTTGATATTTCAAAGTTATTTTTTCGTAAAACTCTCTCCCGTTAAACTTTTTTGTTTTTGATTTGTATTTTTATAGTGCTTGATACAACGTATGATGTGTCAAATCCTGATGTATCCGTCATTAGGGGAAATACAGCAATATTGCGGTAAGGGCACCTGAGAAATCTTTTTTTAATAAATTAACAAATTCTTTTAAACTTAAAGTTTTCAAGGTTTTTGCTATTGAGAAAAAACTTTTTTGCAAAAACTGTTTATAAGATTGGTATCATTTTTTCTAGTCGAAATAAAGGCTGCGATGTAATGAGAAAATTTCTTATCAATTGGTGATAGTTTACGCTTGGCTCATTGAATGTTTTTATTATTTGTTTTCTGGGATATTTACAACTGGATGGCCAATCCTTTTTCATTCAACGCAACACACAACTCAACTAAATCCAATTCATTCTCAACCGGCTCTGGTTTGGATGGAACGAACAACAATGACGGGGAAAATTGAATCAAACACAAAACAACAACTTTTGAAAACTTTCTTTTTCCCTTCTTTTCGCATTTTCTATTATCACCACTGTCTGACCATTATTATGGACGACGGGGACAACGACAAAACTTTCGGTTTCATCATAATGGCTCCGTTCTCATTCTCATCCGCGCAAAACAAATGAAAACAATAATGTATTCCATGAATGGATCATCCGGCAACATTTATTTGTCAACTGGAACTTTTTCTACGTCGTCTCTCCACGTGGAATACTGCACAACATGACCTGTCCCTTTTGTTTTGTTCTGTCCTCATTTTTTTGATTCTTCAAAATGAAATAACATATTCCCCACATTGTTCATTCTCCAAACAAATAACTTTTACTGTTAACCGAACAAATGCAAAAAAATATACTTTTCTTTCCTCCTTTTTTGCTTTGATTTTATAAATTCTGGGCTAAAACCATTGAATGAACCGGATATGAAACTCTGCATGACGTTGAATGTTACTGACATGGGGTTTCCTATTGACAAAAATATTTCATTTACATTTAAATGATGACCTTTCACTGACCTGTCATTGTTCTTTCAACAAATTACTGACATGACCGTTTTATTATTTGCTGACTTGATGAATAAAACTGACACGTTCTTTGCTAAAACAAATTGAATTAATATAATTGCGTAATAATAACTGCAATGACAATTGACAACTCTACGTTGACAAATTTTTTGTTCATTCCATCGTCAAACATGGTTACACATTATGCATCTGTATTAAACATGAAACATTGATAATGACGGTTGATGTGTCCTCTCCCCAATCCCGTTTTATATTGAAATGTTTCAAATATTTGACATTGATTGAATCGCTTCCACGCTTATCATTTTCCTTGCCTTTCCTGTTTACTAACACTTTATTGTCTGCTTGTTATAATTTAATGGACGACAGCTGCACAGTGCCTGAACATTTACGGGAGTTTGTTTCCGTTACCTCTTGGGTTCAAGACTCTACCGTCAATATTTACCCAAACTTCCAGACTGGTAAGTTTAGTCACGTTTTTACCATTTTCCAAAAATGTTATCATTTATCCATCCATCCGTACTAATGATTGTCATTTTATGATAAATTATTTTTAAATAAGCTTTCAAAGGACTTTTCAAAAGCAAAATATTACTTTTAGCNAGCAAAATATTACTTTTAGCGTATTCATCAAAATACCAGATAAAGCTTTTCTCTTTGAAAGTATTAAAAAGTTGCAAGTTAAGCTTCCATGAAAGAAGTTTTGTAGAATTTATCCTCATTAAAATTTCAGTTTGAATATGCCTAAACAGCTTTTACCTGGATAAAAGAGACATAATTAGAAAATGAATGTTCAAGTAAACAAGCAGGTATTGTTCCACACTATAGTATTAATTTTATCTGGGTGATGTTAAATATTAAATGTTAGTTACAGTCTTTTACTTGAACTCTTTTTATCAAAATTTATTAACTTTTTCCGGTTCTTTTCAATTAATGGAATACATCACTCAATTTTAAGCTTCCCATGGGGTGGAGTGAAACTGGTTTTCTGAGTTTTCTCCTCGAAAGCGTTTGGAACTCATTAACAAATAATTGTTAAATGAAGTTTTGAATCGATCAGGGAGGAGTAATTCATCAGTGTTACTATTGTGTTAGTGTTACTTTATATTTCGTACCCAAGTAAATAAGGTTAACCCTCACTTTATTAAATTTTAAATTTTAATTCAACTCGTGTCTTTTCAAATACGATAACTTAGAAAATGAAGACATCTTTCCATTATTTTTTCCATACGTAAAATTATACCGTAAAATAAGCTCGTTTATACCATATCACTCACAATCAGAAATGAAATTGTCTACGGAAAGGTATATTGATTTGTCTACTCCAAAATTATATTTAAATAGCTGGAATCAAACATTCCAATATAGAAAAGAATGAAATGTAGAAGAGAGGGACGAGAATGAGAATTTATGACGTGTCAAACGCTCAGGATTTTCTAGTATTTCAAAATAATGATCTCCTATTAAATTCACTTCTCTTTTTATGTATTCTGCATGTATGTTTTTGCTCATTCCTTGTTTCTCTATCTGTTCTTCATTCTTCTGTTAATACAGAACAAAAGGATAATGAAGCATTTATGGCAAAGCTACACGAGCAGAAGCAGGGGAAAGTAATATCAAGTTTGCAATTTACAATCAACGGCATTCTTATATTTCTGCTACATTCATTTTCACCATTTCTTTCTCCTAGTCGGTCTGGCCCACTTCTTTACACATTTTTACAACTAGAAGAGCAGCTTTAAACTCTGAATGTTTATTAGAAAGAGAGTGAAAGGAGTGCTTCCCTGGCTGGAAATGAGCAAAGATGAAGAGAGAAAGGAGAGCAACAACACACAAAGAGAGAGAATGAAACAGAAAGAGTTATTGTCATTTTTTCCCGTTCGGGCTTTACAACGGTTTTCCATTGTGAGTGGAACGTGAATGAGGAAAGGGTTCCTACAGATTTTTTATGTGGCAGTTTATTTTATTTTCTTGTGTCTAGCCAAATGCTTTAAGCTCACAGATGTAGTTTTGCTAGGTCTCATTGACCCTGCTTTCTGTCTCTCAAAAATGATGATGGGGGAGGATCATGTTGATTATCAACAGTATCAAAAAGAATTGTTTGCTTAGAGAAGCGAGTGAGGATAAAACCTATTCTTAAGTGAAAAGATAGAGAAAACATGTTAATATATACGCTCACTTATCTAAGCAAATACATACGAAAATATTATTATTCACCCTCACTTAATAAAAATCATTATCATTCGATTTATATTATTGACTTTTAGCAGCAATTCGAGTGCATTTTGAAAAAATAAAGTCCAGCAATTTTGACTTTATTAAATTGTTGATAGAATAATTATCGAGTTTCACAATTTATTAAACAGGTATTCTAAAAATCTATAGTGCAGGTAATACAAACATTAACGAAAAATTAAGCAGGTTATATAATACATTGGTCGTTTCATGCTAATCTTTTACTCTTAAAGTAACTTTTATATGTACTTAGGAATTGGCGATGGTGCAGAGTTAAAATAAGGATTAGTTTATTAAGAAGGCACGCCTCTTGAGTGTTTTTGACCTGATGAAATCGTTAATAAGAAGTGACAAGTGACCTAATTCACACATTTTCTCTGCATTCCTATCACTGAATCCACTTCCTCCTCACATGCAAAACTTGAGTAAAGCTTTTTGAAAAAAGCTTCATCAAAGCCACTTCTTTTGTTGTTAGTACTAATACTAGCTAGTCCTAAGTCTTTGCAAAAAGTTGATAGTGATGATGATAAAATTCTCACTTGAGTAGCAATATTTTACTCACCAAAAGTCCTTCCCTTATGCAAAAGCAGAAAAGGGGAAAAAACTCGCAAACTACTTTCTACGTAGGTACATGGCTAGCCTAGATCAAGCCACTTGTCTGTTTCAGTTGTTTTTTCTTCATCTTGATCCGCTAGTGCTATGTTTTGCAGAGAGTGAAAATTTTCCTGTTGGCTACTCAAGTCCTCAACTTCCCTCTCGAGGTCCATTTTAAGGGCCAGTAGTGCTTATTTTCGATACATTTTTTTGTTTTTATACATAAAAAATAGATGTTACTGATGTATATGCAGTCTCTTGGTCTTGTCACCAGCAGAAAACGAGTTAATCTTGTTATTAACAGAACCTTTTTACTCTCCACTCTACATTGTCTTGACAAAGGCAGGAGGGAGTGTGGGTAGAATAAAAAGGGAAAAAATGACATGTTGATGATGAAGCCATTATTAATCTCTGGTACTTCATATTATTACGTCATCGTCACAAGTCACACAAGTTGTTTTTATTTAAGCTGGATCTAAACTGAAGAGAAACTAGATTAAAGAGTTGAAAAGTGATATTGTCATTATCTACGTTGCGTTCCCACTCACTATTATCAGCTCATGAAATGAATGAGATATAAAGTAAAAAAGTTAAAAATGCAGCCAGAGCTGCACAGAGTGCTTACATTAGTGAAAGCTGCGTTGTTAAATCCCTAATGATGAAGTAAACTGAATCTCAAGCCAAGTCAGACCACCAAAGTAATTCTCCAAGTAACCGAGGAAAATATGAAGTGGAAAAGTGGAGATGAGTAAGAGTGGGTGAAAGAGGGAAAGAAAAGATTAAATGTATTTTGGATGACGATGAAGCTCAGGTTGATGATGAGGCGGATATCAGTTCATAAACAGAATTGTTTTGTTTACTTTTCCTTTAATATTATTTTATAACCGGGATGAAGAGAGGACGGAGAAAGCCAAAATTAAAACAAAACTTGGAAACGAAACCCTGTACGACTTTTTACGCTCGTGTTCATGGCGTGTGGCACTCCAGTTGTTTTCCTGTTGTTCACATTAGATAAGAATAGCCAGGGATAGATTAGATGTGTTTGCACAGCTTTCAACTTTCAAGCTTTTCCTTTTTTCAATTTAATTCTTCTCAGCAGCTGCATAACCAAACCTGGTTTGATGTTTATGCACGCTCACTTAATAAATTACGAAGAGTGTGGATGTTGTGGATACTTTTCCAATGCATTTATCAAAATCACTTCCTATCAACTTGACTAATGACTCATAAACAAGGTGGAATCAGCAAGAAGGCTTCTTTTTCAAGAGACCACCACAACAGAAAGAAGAAAAAGGAATTTTTAGAGTGGCTTATTATCATCGCCGTCCGGCGCTACGAGGTTTCATTTCACACCACGTTTCATAGAAAAGCTAGAAATTTGAGGGTTTCTTTCTGTAACTTAATCTACAATATTAAACCGAGAAAATATAATGGGGGAAGTTGTTGATTAGTTGAATCCTTTCCTTGATAGATCATTGATCTTCATTGAGTTGCGGTGAAAGCACTGCTGTTGATTTGATGTGGGCGTTAAGTTAAAAAGGAATTATATTAGACTAGAGCAAAGTAATGATGGGTAAGGCCCGAGTATCATTCTCACTTTTGGGATTGCGACGACGAGTTCATCACTGTTGAATTTGTCTTGATAGTATAGACGCAAATAGTTGATTGGTAGCTCGTGTCTGCTGCATTTCATTAATGATTTTATTAGCCGAGTGTTATCAGACAATATGAAAAATGAAAACTAAAATGAAGAGTTATGCTACCAGAATTAATAGAAGGACACAAATAAAAACTAAAATTGAGAAAGCATGAAAAGGTATGGATGTATTATATAAAAAGAAGATCAATTTAAGCCTTGAAAAGTGTT
>JAANSO010004113.1:0-10462 GCA_036507315.1 Lepidocyrtus fimetarius | reverse complement strand
GTTCCTTTCCTCCCATTTCATGATTCGTGCATTTCTTTGTTTTGAAGTCGTTATAAAATAATTTTACGATTCCAATACATATCTATGCAGATAGGCACCTGCTCAGTTCCGATCAGCAACAAATCTGTCATTGTTCCTTAAAAAAGAATTGAAATATTACAAGAAAGCTTCTCTGTACTTCAACATTCTAGTCATATCAGGCAGATCAGATGAGATTGTCAGCATTTCATAAAGTTGTTTCGTGAAATGTTACACAATTGATTAATAAAAATAGAGAGAGCGCAGCAGCAGTAACCTAGCAAGGTATTCTAGAAAAAATTCCTGGGCTTCTGTGTTTGAAATATAAGCCGTATTTTATTTTTTGAATGCTGCTTAGTTGCATATTAAAAGATACAATTAGTCTAAATAATGGATTGATAAACAATGAAAGGCTAAAATAAGAAAACTCGTTACTACTTTCTGGATTTTATTCAAAGGTATCATTTTACTTGTTTCTTACTTTAACTGATCAACTGGGAAAGTCGACGTTGGAATATTGTTCTCTGGAAAGATTTTTTTACATGGAAAATCGTGCTCGGTATTAGTTGCAGCGGTGCAGAAGGTAGCTTTCTTTATTTTTGGAAGATTTCTCTTTCTTTCTTTTCGTTCAAACTAAAATACAGCTGTTTGTTATTTTTGTAGTGGACAGTAGCTTTGATGATGATGAAGCAAAGCTTGAAAAATTGCGTGAGCTATTTTGATACAAAACATAATTTTTTCATTCTATAGTAAACTTTTAAGAACGCAGAGGGAAAATGCAAGTCCATGGATTTCTTTCCTTTAACAAGTCTATCTGTTGCATTTACAATTTGCTAAAGCAGGTGGAGTTCTTGTTCTCTATTTACAATATTTAAAAAATTGATCATTTAAAGGTTTTAATTTTTCATTGAAAATTCTAAACAAATTTAGCTTTTTTTGTAAGCCCAAGTGTAAATAAAACTTTAAACCGATCTTATTCATTTTCGATTTTTGTGTAGAAAAAAGGTAAACTTGTTTCCAGTTAAGGCACATTTTTGCTACTTCAGCTTTTAAAATATTTTCAATTAATCTCACGGTTTTGCCCCTGTGCAGACTTTGTAAAAGAGGCATAAGTAATTTAATATTTCAGATTAAATTTGCAAGTAGATTTGACGGCAGCACGGATTGTATCTGAGGTTAAGGAAAATGCGCATTAAATTTAAGCTTGGTATTGGCGTTAAAGCAGCCTTTCTTGTAGTTAGAGATGCACCAAACAGCAACGAATAATTATTCAACAAAAAGACAAAAAATTGTAAATGTTCCAATGTTCATGAAATATTAGCATCTGCTAGACGAAATTAAATAAAAAGAGTTTATAAAACATTCCTATTATCTGAAGCAGAACACGAAAGTTTGAGGAGAATGACGAAGACATGACAAGGTGAACATGAACAAATCAATTGATTAAACTGATTTTTACGAATAAATATATTCACCAAATACTTAAATTGATTTCATGTCTAGAAGTTCCTGCGGGATTGCTCCTACTGGATAAAGAAAGGGTAGTTCCCTCAGTTAGCCAGACATCTAACCAAGCCCAGATGTACAGAATGAGCTGACAAGTTATGTTCATGTTATTATTAATAAAAGATAGTTATCAGGTATTTTTCTAACTGTCAGCAGCCAAGTTGAATGCTTTCTCACCTTCCTAATACAGAACCAGACTCCAATCCCAAATCCAAGTCGGGAACAGGCCCATTCGGCCCAGTGGACTGCTCGTCCCATTGGTCGGTTCGTCCCTTAGGCGTGTTCGTCCCAGGCTTATTCGTCCCTGGGCTTTTGGTGTAAGCAATTACTATATCAGACAATAAATATTCCGTGTTTCTCTGCTGTTTTCTGATGAAAGTCTCGGCTAAGCTACAATTTTGAACAATAATTTCAACGGATGTGGACCGTACTGCCTGAACTGTTTTTACAAGATAGTGAATTTTGATATTTTTAAGTCAAAACATTTTTGAACTTAAACTCATTTATTGACTCCTAAATAGTATTTTTCGTCTCTCTTGCTTTCAAGATTTTTGTCAAAATCAAATAGGGATTTTTTGTTTGAATTAAAAAATGTTTTCCTCCCACAGGATAAAAATATTTCGTCTCACTTGTTTTACTGCCTACACTTCCTCTGCTTTTTAAAATGTTTGAAGCATTTTTTATTTAAAAACTTCTCCATATTTAACCCAGTTTTTAATGGAAAAGTATAGAAAACATGCAAGAGGAAATACGTATCTGCATTTTTAAGGGCAAATTTAATTTAGCAAAGTATTACAGGCGTTGTGTTTTCTTCCAACTTAATTTGATTTTTAATTTTTAATTAACTCAAAAGTTATTACAATATTATCACTACCTGTAAAATTATTTGCAAATTTACGCCTCTAGGATAAATTAAGAATTGCCTAAAGCTCTGTATGTTACAGATACTATAAACTCAACTAGGTTCGCATATGTGCAATGTTTTTACTTAAAAAGTTTTAAAATCCCGGCATGAAAACCCAAACTACACTGTTGAATTACACTGAATGACTTGCAAAATAAAATACAAATTCATAGTATCCCCTTTGCAGATCATCCAAACCCACCTTACATTGATCTTATCTCTATGTATTTAGTTTTTAAAACTAGTACATAAAAATCTTTCAAATTTTGACCATTTTAGTACTAATGATTTTCAAAACTTGTAAATCAAGAGGCTTTTAATATTACACCTTCATGGGAATAAAAACCTCCAAATTTTTTTAAGACAACGTAATTCAGCTCACGCACAGTGTTTTTAAGTCATTCATATCCGCGACTAAACTAGTCATTTTAAAATTGTTGTTGCTTGTTGAGCTGTTATTTCAATGATGCTTAAGGAAGCTAATTGGATACTACAACTGCAATTATTACGATTATACCTTAATAGAAAAACTGAATAAATCTTATTACTCCTGTTTACTCTGGAATAAAATTATGCGGTTTCCTTTTTCCTTGTAAAACCAACAAATTTTAACCAAACAGCTAATCTTGTGCGCTTGTGCTACCTCATAAAACGATGTTTTTTGATGATGAACGACCTATGCATAATATTTTCGTACTTTATTACGTTTTGAATATATAATTACTAGAATACAGCTTAGAAACAAAGCTATTACTCACCCTTGTCAAATATTACATTACATCGGTCATTATCTTTTAAAAGAGCGATGGGGATGAAGAAGCGGACACCGCCATAAGTCGCCCACACGGAAAAACATTGCTTAAGATTAGATTTTCATATTACAATATGAAAGATAGTGTAGAAATCTTCGCGAAAAAGCCTCCGGTGAAAGTAATAAAGTAACTCTTCAACAACCTCTGCGGGAACGTTGCCCTCATCTTCAAGTTTTATCAAGTTTGAATACTTTTGTTTATGAAACAACCACTTTACATTTGTTTTCTTTATTTAAGAAGATTTTAATACCCCGAGCTCGTAATTATTAAAATAGTAGAATGAGATGTAACGGCATTTTAGACCTCAGGATACTAAATACAGAAGTTTAAAATATTTTTTGCTTTTACTGTTTTGCTCTAAACTCTAAAATTTATTGACTCACATAAAAAATAGATTTGGAAAGCATTCTGAACAGGATTTGGTTGTTTTATTAGAGTGTATTTGGATATTGGATTTCCATGCATCTCATCTAATTTAACATAAACTATTTAAATATTATTTTACAGACGTAACAAAAGACAAAGCAACATTTTATCCCATAACTTGAAAAAAAAGCTTTTTAAAATAAATTTAAAATGAATCGGATTTATCGGCCTAAAATACCCCAATTCCATGTCAATCCCCTTTAAAATACCTTTTTATTGATAAAATCCGTGCAAAAATACACCAATACATTAAAATCTTATATGTACGGATGCATCTTACATGCTAGGCCCCAGCCAGTACGGTGCCTTATGTAAAAGTAAATGATGTGCAGCGTGTACGGGAAAGCTAAGAATTTTTATCGCTCGAGGCTCACTTGCAAGTTAAACAGAGAGCGGACGGGGAAGCAAATTTGCATATTCTGCATATTTATTAGGCTCTTTAAAAAAAAGTTGAAGACCATCCGGGAAGGATTTGGAAACGTCTAGAACCGTCGACGGATTGCTGGAATGTTCTGTTCATTTGTTGTAAGATAAAACGCACAAATACATTGAACTCCCATCCGCACAGATGCATCTTACATGGCAAGCCACAGCAAGTACGGTGCTCTATTTAAAAGTAAATGGCATGCAGCTAAAGACGAAATTGCTCATTTGCATATTAAACAGAGAGCGGACGGAGAAGCAGATTTGCATATTCTGCATATGTAATGAGCTGAGGTCAAACCCAATTCCAGCATTTTTCAGCTTCTGAGATGAGCTTGGCTGCTTGCTCGGGTGGAGTTTTGGCACAATTTTTGCTTTCTCACGCAAAATTGGAAAAGAACAAAGAGTTTTCTCAATTTTCATTTTCCCATTCAAAACTCCGTCCAAAATTGAGAAGCACAGAAAAATGAACACACAGCATGTTACACCCTTTTATGAATAATTAGCAACACTGCACAAGCACGATACATCCTTCTGTGCACGAAGCAAATGAGCCAATGAAGCTATGGGGAATTGATTTCCTTTGCTTTTGCAATACACAAGATATGGTTTTGGGGGTATTTTGGGGGTGAGGAATCCGATTCAGCAGTCAGGGTTGAAGTTCATTTGAAGAAAATAAGGTATTTACGAGAGCTCAGCTTTCCCTCCAGCCTGGAAAAGCTGTAGCTTGAAAGCATTCGTACCCTGTACTCCCCTTGTTTACTTTCACTGGTTTTATGTTCCTAGAGGAGATTTAAACAAAACGCTCATTCTTTTGCCGGTTAAAAAAGCATTTCCAAATAGTACTTTAGTTTGTACGGAAGCGATTTTTAATTTCTAAATGTACTCCGGATATATTTTGATTCGGTTAATTTCTTAAAATTTCAACCTCATTGGAAACTTTATTTCAGACTAAATTAAACTCGCAATTACCTTCGTTTCCTCATAAAAACGACCCAATTTGAATAGTTCATTTAGTTTTTGTTTGGTGAAAATTGATCAAACTCAACCCCAAAAACCTATTTTCTTTCTAATTTGTTTAAATTCTGAATTAGATGGTTGATTCCCAAAAAAACTAAAAAATTGAATGGGTTAAGTGATAAAAACATTTTTGATGAATAAAGACTATCCTAATTTTGGTTTTTGCTTCAGAGTAATGATTTGTTTTAATAAAATAATATTCTAAAGTAGAAAACTTGCAAAGAACAACGTGAGTTTAGCAAAATCAAGTTCCTGTTTCGTACGTTTAATATATTAAGGTCTTTTCTTCGGTTGGTTAAAAACTTAAAAGAATTCTTTCCACTCCAATTTCCCTCCTTAACTCTTTGCAAAGTACCCGAAATGAAAATCAACTGTAAACTAAGAATGTGGATGAGCTTGTGAAATTATTTCACCTTCGTAAAAGAGAAAATTGAATAGATTTTGTTCAATTTTCAAACCCAAATCAAATCTCTCTAGTTACCCTTCTTCCAGTTATACAGTAATCTCATTTTGTGAACTAAAAATGTAGATTTTGAATAGGTTTGAAAGCTGTTCAAATTGAATAGTGAAGGTGTGTGAATTGCCAATTAAAAGCTTTAATAGATTGATTGACAGATTTAAACCCAGAAATGTTCTTTTCTGATTAAAAGCATGTTTTGGATTTATGATTTTTTTTTACATATTAAGCAAAACGTTACTGTTTTATTTTCGGTTCTAAAAATGTCAAATTGCAACCAGATATGGACTTGTAAAGACAGTGAAAATTTTTAAATGTTTTTGAAAACTTTAATTAAATATTTAAAAAGTGTGTATGAGATTGCCAACATAGGTATCAGCCCGCAAAAATCACCCCTTCCATCAGCAGGGTACAAAAAATGTCCAGAGTATCCAGCAAAGCATCATTTTATGCTGTCTAAAATCAATTAAAATTTTTGTTCATCAACGAAAAAGTTACATTTTTCGTAGAAAACAACAATTGATGTTTTCTGGCATGATTTGAGACAAATACTGCTACTTTTTAAACACTTCATTTTAAAAATTGCTTTTCCTCAACTATTTTATAGATAAATATTTAGAGCGGATGAGAGAACAAAAAGTCGACTTTTTCTCATTTCCTCGACGTTCCAGCTTCTGTTACGTTTCTTCCGTTCGTTATAGACAAAGATCAACCTCCAGCATATCCCCTTTTTGTGTTTTTCCTTATATTTATGAGCCCCATTCTTCACATTTTACCTTCTGGGATTGCTTTCATTTTAATTTAAAATTAAAAGTTAGTGAAACATTAACTATGATTGCGTTATTGACATTCTTTCTTGTAATGGGTTTAAACCATACAAAGGATCCTGTAGTGTCTGTGCATTTAGTACATCAAAGGAATTTACTAAGGAAAGTAGTCCAAAGTTATTGAAAAGGACAACTTTCTCTTCCTGCGTAATTATGAATTACTGTCATGTCATACACGTCTCCTATCCTCTTAACGTAAATGTTGGAGAAGGAATGTTTTTAAGTGGATCAAAAAAGAAAGGGATTTAATTACGAGTGTCACTTTCTTTTTCGACAATAAAAGAAATTTTTTCGTCCATCTTTCAAAATATCTTGTACAGGAGGCGATATACATTTACTGAAAAAATGATCAAATGCCAAAGCTATGTCAATTTTCTAATTTGAAACTAGTACAGCTAACGAAAATATTTTTGGCTGAACAAAACTAGATTTTTCTGCTAAAATGCGTAAAAAACTTGCATAATTGCAGGCCTTTTCAAAAATTCACACCATTTTTTTCTTTTGATGACTGTCATTTTGACTTGATAAAAATTTGTAAAACCATAGCAAAGGTGTGGAAAGTAATCCAGAAACTTTTTTTAGATGTTTCTTTAGGTTTGGGACGCGTGTGAAAGTTTAAACTCAACCCCAAAAACGTAATTTCTTTTTAATTTATTTAAATTTTAACAAGATTTTTACATGACGTGGACTCAATTTTAAGAATGCGTGCTCAAAAATAAATACGTTTGTATTTTAAGAAAGTCTATTAAAGCGGTTTTTGCCAATGATTTGTTTTAGTAAAATAGGTTTCTAAATAGAAAGTGTAAGCAAAGAACGTGAGCTTAGCTCAATCCCATTCTCTTTTAGCTCGTTTTATCTTTTTTTTGTCTAGAATAAATTAAAGAGTTCTTTACACCCCCATTTCCTTTTTATCACGCTTATCTTTGCAAAGTAAATTAAAATTAACTGGGAAAAGAATATGGATAAGCTGCATTTTATTCTAAATTGCATTTTGTATATTTAACTATTGTTATTTGAAATAGAGCTAAAAGAAGATGTTCAGGAAGAAATCGAGTTTAAAATAAAAAATGAACAGGAAACGAGAAATTATGAAATGTCCAAAAATGCACTACAAATTGTACATAATGATTATGACTAACATATTTATATTTTAATATATTTTCCTTGAGTAACAAATGTAAGGGAAACGACGGTATGTAATTAATTACAACTGGCATAATTAATAAAAGCAGGTACTTTATTTTGCTTGCATTTTAAAAGAGAAATAAACTCGACAAATTGACAGCAAATTGGTAACCATCGTCCACACGCTTTCCATTAAATCTGTCATTGTGTCAAATTTCCAATTAAAAATTAGTAAAGCTAACAAAAATATTTTTAATTTTGTAGCCGGTCAAAGCATACTTGCAAAAAAACACTAGAGTTGTATAAGAACCTATTTAGGTTTCACAGAAATATTTTGCTTTTTCTTTTTTACTGCGTCATTATTTTAATACGCTTATTTTTCATGTTTTTTAATCTTCATGAAAACGGGAAAGAGAAGGAAGAACTGAGAAAAGTTTTTTAAAAGTTAAAGTTAATTTGGGAAATGTTTTGATAACAATATCGTTGTTATCCTTTTTGAGTTTCTGGCAAGGAAGAAGAATTTAATTGCATTATTAACGAAGAAAGCTTTCTAAAAAAGTAAAAATCGAAAAAACTGAATTTTAAATTCAAAAAGTTCAGACGAAGGATTTTGTTTCTTAAGTTTTGTATAAAAGGTCAAAATGAGATGCTTTGTCTTTAGAGAAAAATGTGGGGATAAAATTGTGTTGGATATTTTGGAGGGAGCACAGGATTTCTTGGTAAAAGAAATTATTGTTGGTTTGAAAAGGTTAAAAGCTAATGCTGCAAAATAAAAATTTTCCGATATTTGCTATCTCAGATCATAAAGTCTATTTTCATGGTAAATACTATAATATTCGTCGTAAATTATTTGTTGTGTATGAGCCGAGATGTTCCACAGAACAAGATAAAATTACTTCCCTTCCTACGGGCAACATTTGCAATTGGTCCAACAAGTCTAGGCATTTCAGAATCTCTTAAATTATTTTTATCTACTCAAAGAAAAAACAATAATGACAGTGTAATAATATGAAGTATAAAAATAACTCTTTCATAACAATTAAAATCTATTTTGGGAAGGGAAATGAAAGAAAATGTTGAGAAGGAAAACTCCGAAAGATGAAAGAGGCACGCGAATTTAATCGACCCAGCCAGTGTCACGAAAATTAAACAATCTGTGCGATTGGCTTCCATGATAAAACGAAGCCAATTAAAAACAAACTTGGATATTGATACTTGCCAGACAAATCTTTTGTTTTTGTAGTTTTTTTGTTAATATTGCCAACTATGTATTCAGCAAACCTTTATATATTATTTAATAATTATTACAAATATAACAATATTGGCGTGGCTTTGCAAAATCTGTAAAAGTAACAGAAGTTACGGGATTTGCAAAAAAGTTTTAAAACGTTGCATTGGCAAGTTGCCATCTGCATTTGTTGGATTTTTTCTTTGGATTTTTTACCCTATTTTTATTTCCTTGCAAACTTCTTTCGGATAACAAACCATCTTTGAATTCAATGAAATGATAATTATTTAAAATCTCTTACAATCGTCAAAACTTGAATTTCATCTTATCTAAATCTTCCCTTTGATCAAAATATTTTTTTTCACTACGTTTTAAAATCAGAATTTAGCTATTTTACAATGCAATAAAAGTGTTTGAATCTCATTTCCGGAATAAATGCTTTTAAAATTCTCCTCCTCCTTACGTTTCAAATGTCCAGACTTAAATAAAACATTTTTGTACGTCTTTTTCTCCCCAATCTTACCAACCATTTTTCTCCATAACCAATTCTAGTTCATTTATTCCGTTGTTTTAATATATTTACGTAGAAAAATAGCGTTTTTTTTCATGGTTTATTTTATATTTTTAAATGTAGCAACAATTTGAGTAAATTTAACTTTGTTATAATTTCTAAAAACAATTTATTTTCAAGGAAAACAAGATCTGAGTTTTGGATGTTGGAGTAAATTCATAATAGCATAGATCTTCCCTTTGATCAAAATCTTCCTTTTTCATTACGTTATTTAAATGAACATTTAGCTATATGACAATGTAAGAAGAAATCTCACTTCTAGAAAACCCTTAGCGTTTATTTTACTTTACGCAAGGTTTATTTTCATACGTGGGATCGTAACAGCAATGTGAGATAACTCATCGTTGTTATAATTTATAAAAATAATTTGTTTTCAAATTAAACAAGATCTGAGCTATATAATTTCATGAAAACTAAATTAAAAATTCGCAACTTTAGTTCATAAACGGATTTGTTTTCTGGGACACGATTCTAATATGTGCCCAGCATCTTTGAAAAACCTGTAAACATGTCGCTGTTTATCTTTGGCTACCTGCATATTTGGAAGTTTACACCTCACCTTCAATTGCAGTCAAAATTGGTTTCCAAGATTGTACAAAATGCTTTCTTTTCCAAAAGTTTATTAAAGGAAGTCTCTATCAAAACCGAAAATAATTGTTTTCCTAAACTATCCAAAAGTTTTTAGGGAGAACACACACAACTCAATCGCATTCTTTCAGTTTTTTCATAACTCAAATATATGATAAAACGGAAGGAAAACAACAATTTCTGCTCTGATGCTGACCTGTTAAATTTGGTATTGTTTACAAAAGTCGTCTTTAGCTTTCAACTTTTTTACAGCTCATTTCATCCTTCTGTCGCGTCCACTTCCATACAAAACCTGGTTCAGACTGTTACCTAAACAAACCTGACAGTTTATTGGATTTTTCCCTGAGCGGTTTCCGTATTTCGCGAATGGAACTTTTATAATGACATTTTGTCAAAGTTGTTGCGTTCTTTATCCAGTTAATTACTTAAAACCAGCTACCTGAATTAAAACAGCCAGTGTTTGATTTTTCCAATATTTTAACATATTAGCATATTGCTAATGAGCTACTACAAAGGCCGTTAGCATCGAAAATAAACGGCAGCAAGTCTGCTTAGAC
>JAANSO010004112.1:0-10463 GCA_036507315.1 Lepidocyrtus fimetarius | reverse complement strand
AAATGATAAGAAAGTTATTATAGACTCATGTTATTCAACTAAACGGCTTAATAAAAGTCCAAAAGGTTTTTTACCATTGCGTTCTTTGTACTAGAAAGAGCTGGAAAATCTGTTTCTGACTCCAAATGGTATTGCTTTTCAGGCACACCGCTTCCCAAAACATATTCATCCTGGCTTATCATTTTTTTCCTAAGTAAAAAAACCATCAGAATTTATATAATTGATTTAGATTTTATTATTTAAAGCCAGACAAAAGTTAGACAGACGTGACTATGAACATACCCTTCAATGAAGCAATGTACGTAAGGACAAGTCTGTCCTTTAAGACAAGATCCCTCAGCCCAATAACGACATGTAACAGAATCGTGTGAAAACTTGCAGTCATTTCCACGTCGGCAAGATCCCTCCATAAAGAAGTATTTACAAGGTCTCAACCTAGTTTTGCTACAAAGCAACCCAACACATTAATTGCATTAGTCTATGAATAATCGATGTATGACGAATAGTATGAATTTTTGAAAAATTACTTCCGCTTGCTGGATTTTCCTTGTTTTCCTAGAATACTTGATGTATCGCATCCAGTGAAACCAGAAATGTCTTGAAACTGTCCAAAATCAGCGTCCGTTTCGGTAGTGCCTACATACGTGGGGAAGGAAAATCCAATTCCAGAGAAATTTTCATAGTCTCCTTCATATTCTCCGAACATATCATCGTAAAAATCACTTCGAGAACCGACACCACCAACTCCACTGTCACAGTACTCCCCTCCACTTCCACCACCCGGTGGAACCAAAGTTGCGTTTGAAGCTTCATCTCCACTCAACCAGTCACCCCACATTCGGCTGTACTCAACGCCTTTTGATAACTGCAAACAATAAAAAATGCTTTTAAAATAAAAATTTATGCACAAACCATTTGCCAAGAACTTGCTCTATATGATAATGCAATAGAAAAGCTTCCATTCTTTAACAGTCTCGCATAAAAAGTTGGAAACTTTCATACCCACTTCTAAAACTTTGCGTGATAAATGCTCACTATATATATACGGAGCCTAGTAGTTTCACCCTTTGTGTTGTATGAAAGGAGAGAAAGTTAGCACTCCCCTGGACGAGGTCGGACAACACATGCGACTGATGTAGGCACAGCATCAGTCAACATTTTTTTTGTTGATTGCAATACCAAAGCTAATTTTAATAAAAATATTTTTTAATTAATTGACTTACATTATACCAATCTGTAGACTGATAATCCACACCACTTTCACAGTCGTAAAATGTTGATCTGGCTGCGTCACTAGCGGTGGGGGTAGTGCTCCTAGGTAGCGTTCCAAGACTTGACGGAGAAAACTCAAATGGAGGTGCCGACACATATTTTGCCCAATCTGTAGCCACAAGTTTAGTATAAGGGGACTCCACCACGGGCAAGTTTGCATTAGCGATATCCGCTTCATCCGTCTGATTTCCTTTTTCATTTTCCCGAAAAACTTTGTATTTCACAGGAAATATTGTTTGTGCTGGTCGATCATACACGCGGTATTCTCCGTCTATTTCAGGGTCAAAGAGTCGATATTCCGGAAGATTGGGGTTGATTTGATGGATACTGATTGCAGTTATTGGAGATTCCAATAAGTCCACTCCTCTTGCAGAAGCGATAGACTCAACTTGCTCAACTGTTCTGAAGTGTGTCTTCCAACTGTTTAACAGATCTTCACTGTCGTAGCCATGTGCTCTTTCTTTGTTGCATGCTTCAACAATTTCCCACTCGTCATCGCACTCATTTCCTTCCAAATCAATGGAGTCAAATGCTTTTGTCATGTTTTTCCAATCAACTTCTTTTATAGCGTTTTGCGGATCAGATTTATCAAACTTCATTGCTACGAATCCAGATGCAACTTCATCGTGGTTAATTAGAGCCAAACTAACTTCCAGATCTTCACTTGACGAATCAGCTTCATTTCTCTTGATGATATAGTATTCACCTTCCGGAGGAGCCGTTCCAAAATACTGCTTCATTGAATGCATTATATTGTAATTTCCTTTCTGTGGTGATATAGTCAAGTCCCCAATTGTCATTCGGCTAGTGTCCGCTAAAAGTTGTGACTTTTCCAATTCATAACTATGATCCTGATAGTGAAGGTCATAGCCACCAGATAAGAGTGCATCTGCAGCCATAGACATTTGCTTTGCGTGATGCTGATATCTGTAGTCTTGTTGCAGTACTGATGACGCTCCATGAATTGCAGAAATATCAGAGCTTGGACTACCCCACGGATTGCTACTTCCCATTGGAGTGCTAGCAGCTGAAATGTATCCATCCGTACTCAAATAGTTGCTGGTTACGCTTCTTCCTTGTTGTCCCCAGATTGCAGCAACCTTATCATCAAACTTTGAGAGAAATGTTGACAGTGGATTGATTTCTTCGCCAGCATCATCGGATGTGGAATCTCCTAGGTCTTCATTCCGTTGCCTTCCATAGTTTGCATAACCAATAAACCGAGATTCCTGTGGAATTGCAATCCCTTGCTGTTGTGGATTTAAAGTAAGGTTATTTGCTTGCAACAAATCCTGATAAGCTTGTGCACCTTCTTCAGAAGCGTTCTTGTCATATAATGACGCAATATTAAAATTTGCATTCCATTCATCATAATTTTCCCCGAAATTCAAGGGATCAGCAGCCGGATGATGTCGATGAAAATTGTAAACTGTGGAAGGAAAGGGAGTTTTCTGGGAAGTGGAAAGATCCTGATGTTGATGACAATGGGCTTGATCTGCGGCACAACTAGTTATCGGGTTGGGATGCGAGCCAATGGTTCCAACAACATTTGGTGCTTGGGGTAAAGGATATCGGGCTGGTGGTACGAAATTCTCTTCTAGTTCAGATTCTTTAAGGCCCAACTGATTTTGGAAAGATGCAGCGTCGCCGCCAGCCCATATCAACATTTCTTCATTAGAAACACCGTCCTCGTTGATAGTGTTAGATCTTGCATCTTCACACGCTGCTGGATCTTCGGCCCGGTTCCATCCATCATCGCCTAGCCAGTTTTCTTTCTCATCCTCCTAAAAAATAGTTAACATATGAACATGTTCGCGAGTGACAAGATATTGGGTGGGATGTTATAAGTGATTTTAATAATGAAATAACTATTACCTGAAATCCGTCGTGAGATTTTTGGAGGAGCACATATTTACTTAGAGATGAAGGATGGGCAATGCTATTGTTATTTGGCTCATTTCCATTCAAAAGATACTGGGATGGGGTTGGATTCAAAGATTCACATTTTCGGAGCGAAATCGAATTAGAGGCACTTCCATTGGAGTTTTGATCGCATTCCACACTACTGCTCTCCCCGGAAATCGTAGACGTAAACGGCGTAAACGACTTCGGAAGGCTACACATTTTCCTTCTCTCATATGGTTCTAAATCAGCTACAAAATTAATAGTTGCATTTAGAGAAAGTCTACATAATTATCATTTTTAATATTATTTAAAAGGTTATAGTTACCTAAATGAGATTTATTCAAAAGAGACCATTCTTCTTCCTTGAGAGTAAAACCGAAGACTCCGCCTCGTTGTTCTCTCACCGTGTTCAGAATGTACTCTTCCAGTTTGCAACCAATGAGTGGAACCTCCAACCGATTTAGCTCCGAAAATTGAATATTGTTCCTAGCTTGCTGAAGATGGTCACTACAATGTGAAGATATTGCTGCTGAGGGTTGCTGACCAAGTAGGTTGGGTTCCACAAGGAGGTCCCCACAATGTTCTACTCTCATTATTCCTTCATATTGATGTCCGAAATTAAGTAAAATGGGAAGTTCCAGTCCCACCTTTCTCAATTTTATCCAATTCTAACGATTATTTAGTTATAAGTTGGGTTTGTTTGTCAGATTAGGTTTAGTGGATGTAGATTAAATTGTACGTATAACAAATGGGTTCGTCTGTCTTTAGATTGTTCCTTTCTTGAAAATCATATTCCAAAATGATTTGTCGTAAGATCCTTCTTTCCCCTATACTGCGGACGATCTTCACCTTGCTACACCACAGTGTGGGGTGAGCAACTTTTCATTTTACATGTTTAAGTGAAGTCCCCGACAGTAATGGGTTTAATGAAGATCTGGCGGGGTTCCCATTATTAGGATAAACTGAGGTTACAGTACTGGTCCTTTCCTGACGAAGCTTTAGAAGGCTTCTCCAAGGACCTGTTGCCGATGATCGAGAAGACGTTATTGTCTGAATGTATTTAACAGAAAAGCCTGCAATAAGATTTTTAAAGATCAAACATTATTTATTGTTTTCGAAGCAATCCAAGATCAATAAAATTAATCAATCAAACCTGAATTCAAGTGTTGAATCCAGGACTACTCCAGTCGAGTCATTATGATGATTGTGTAGATCTGTTTTTTCGCTCGTTTTAAAAAGCTTAAATATAATACATACTGCCAATAGTAGCCGTTGTATATGATTTTGATGAGTTGACGACGAGACACAATTTGTTATTGCAACTGGTGAAAAATTAAAAGCAGTAGTAAAGTTGGATGAGTAACGGCACTGAATGAACAAACAACACGGTTCAAAATTAGATACGTAATCTATGATTACTAGACTACTATTATTAGACTAATTATTTTAAGTTTACTTATAATCATTTTACCTGTAGGAGAAAATGATGCAAAGTCAAAAACGAAGGGCTTATTGTTGATCCTGGGTGTAGTTCCGGTCGCGGTTCAAATGAAGTCGTTATCTGATAGCCTGCGTAAAAATATCACAATCACAACATCACAAATAAAAAATCACATTTCAGATTGAGTAACGAGAAATGATTAATACCTAGTGCAGGCTTTGTTTCAAATGAAACAGTGGTACTGTAAGAAGACTTCCCATCGAATGTCTTCTTAAGTTTCCGTTACTAGATGTCTGACGTGTCAAAATTTTGTTGGGATTTGGGAAGTTCTTTAAAAATTACAAGACACACTCTTCCAAACTTTACACTTTATTGTCTTCATACTCCAACCCAGAGTTTCCTTTCTTTCAACACGTACACAAATAACTAAAAACACTTTCAGGGTAGGAATCTTGAAATCTTCCTTTTAACTATTTAATAAGGCCAAACATTTGCCTAAACTGGCTAGGTTTTGTGGATAGAAAAGGCAGTTCCAAAAGGGATTCCACAAAATAAAAAAAGCTTTGGAAACCCCTTCCACAGGAGGTTTTTGAACTGCTCAATAAAGTTATAGATCTTTACATGGTCTTCTCTGCTAATAGTTTTTGTTAATGTTCTTTAACAGTCGAATTTAAATCCAAAAATGGTGTGATAGGTTTTTAGACTAGGCACACAAACTCAAAAGTTAATTTTGCACTTCCGTCCCGTAGTTAGAATTTAGAAGTGGAGCCTGGAATACACAAAAATAAAGATTATTTAATAAAAATTTTAAATCACGCTAACTGAGCACACAAAGATTATCATCTAACGGTTTAGACCACTTACCGTTGGTAGATAAGAAGATAGATTCACAAGTTGAACCGGGGTCAAGTCAATTAAAGTTTTAGATTTAACAAATTTTGTCAAGTTAAACTCCAGAATAATTACGGAGCTTTGATTAGTTTCTTAAACGTTGCAGTCCTAAAGTCTAAACCTATTTCTTAACTATCCTTCCTAAAAATTACGGAGGACTAATTATTTTCCTAATTGTATTGCTTCTTTAAAATTTGATCTTTCTGTGAGCTTAATTAACTTGTTCCAAATCCTCACAAACAGCTCACATTAAAATTTTGCAATTAAACTTGTCAACAATTAAAACAAGTTGCTCTTATTGCACCTAAGTTTCCCTAATTATAACTCTAAACTAAAAAAGATTCGTTTTCGTAAAGGAAAAAAAAAGACTTTTGTTCGATCAAATTTGAGTGGAAAAAAGCTAATTAATTTGAGATCCTCTTTTAAAAATTCTCAAAAATAAAAAAGGAAGAAGGATAGTTATATTTCTTATCTAATTAATGAATATAATAATAATAAATTTCTACAAAGCTCAGGTGTTGATACCCTGGCCTGACCATTACTTCTCTCCATAACTAAATCACTCGCTCGTTTCCTCCACTTCTTGTTTTGCTTTCTCCTTCGGATTTCGGGATAAAAAATCCTATTTCTTCACCTATCTATGAACTCATCTCTCTTTTTATCAAATCTGCAATACTTTTCATCCCATCCTTATTCGTAGTTTTTTCATATACAGAGTATTTTACTATTTTCATTCATAGGGTTATCATAAGAAGGCATAGCGCACAACGCTTGTCAGAAAAAATACAGCGTTGTTTGTACTACAAACTCTGTAGTACAGAGTATGGAGGAAATTTGGAGGAATCAACGCTACTCTTATATCATGCTATGTATGTAAGAAGAAGCGCTCATGTATGATGTGAAGCTTATGAAATCCTAATAACTTTATAAAACAAGCTATTCATATACCTATTTGGATTGAATGAGACTGCAGAAAAAAGTTTAACTTGAGTGTAGTTGGATTGGGGTAGGGTTTATAATACTTCCGCAATATAAAGAATAACCTTGCTGAAGAATATGTGAACAATATAAGATTTTCTTGTTTTTTTGAGAGGGAGGATGAAAGTATACTTTCAATGTTTGGGAAAATCATGTTTTTTTGCCTCCCCAAGTTTTATGTGGATAGAGATTGTGAAATTTGGTATTAAATGATAGGGTGATGTATAGAAAGAAGTTGTATAAATATAAGACGTTGTATTATGGGGCGACGGCCAGGGTTATATGAAAATGACAAGGAGAATGCATAAGTCACGGGAAAATCAACTCTATTTATATAAGTTTATCTTGGAAAAGTCTTGGCAAAATAAACATCTTCATACTTCCTACTGTCAGATTTTCATTTATGCGACATGCGAATTATGCAAAAAATCTATGCAATTCTGTAAAACTTATCGAAAAAGCATGAGGGTTTGTTTGGAATAAAGTCTTGGCAAAATAAACATGTTCATACTTCCTACTGTCAGATTTTCATTTATGCGACATGCGAATTATGCAAAAAATCTATGCAATTCTGTAAAACTTATCGAAAAAGCATTAGGGTTTGTATGAAAGTAGATTCAGAATTTTAAAGATGATAATCTTTAAGTACGATGATTTCTCGTCTTTTTAAGCTTTACTTTTTAAGCCGAAGTTAATTATTGTAAAATATTTAATTTAATTATCAATTAGTGAAATCACAGAAGATGATTGGAGAAAGCCAAATATTTTGGGATGAATATGATGCATGTTCACGAGCAAGTATGATATCTCTAAAAAGTAAGTAAAAAGCACATGCATGCATACAAATATTACGCAATTCATTGACTTTCATGTGCACTTACAAACTCGCAAAATCATATGGGATTGTTGTGATTGAATCAAAACGTGCAATTCTTTAGATAAATGCAAAATTAGTTAATTAATCGTACCTAATAGTCAATTTAAAAAGGTGACAAAATGCTGGGTCGTCGAGCAGTTCGAATAATTAGTAGTTCCAAAGCTGCGCTGTCATATAATCAAACAGTTTATAAAAATAGACTTCCACCGGTGGAAACTGTTGGAACGATTTTAACGAAAGATTATAGTTTTAAGGCATCATGGCAGTGTTGTGGAGGAATTCATTGCAAATCGATTGGAAATGTCGCGAGGAATGGTATCATGAAAATCCCTTCAAGATCTATGTTTATTAAAACGCAGGAGACGCCAAATCCGAATAGTTTAAAGTTTTATCCTGGAACACAGGTAATTTCCAAATTATGGAGTGATTTTTGGAGGGATTAGCTTTTTATAAATGTTTTCTGTTTTTGAAGGTCTTTAGAAAAAGGAACGATGGACTTCCCCACGCCAGCTTCAGCAGCGAATTCTACATTAGCAAAAATGCTTTTTAGGATAGAAGGAGTGAAAGCAGTTTTCTTTGGAACTGACTATATCACTGTTACCAGAATGGATGAAGAAGTTGATTGGAAGTTATTAAAGCCGGATATTTTTGCTACGATTATGGATTTCTTTGCGAGTGGCTTACCAGTTGTTACAGAATCGAAAGATGATGCAGCACAATCAGCGTCAAGAGGTAATTGACTGCAATAGATACGGAAATTGATATCATTTCGAGTATATGATTAGCTTGTTTATTTGCAAATACTTTATAGAGTCGCAAGATGAAGACGAAGATGAGACTGTATTGTTGATTAAGGAGTTACTTGACACAAGAATAAGGCCAACAGTTCAAGAAGACGGAGGGGATATCCAGTTTGTTGTAAGCTTCTGTACTTGAACGGATTTTAACATTATGGCAAATGCTTGGAAGATTGTAAAACAAGTGTTGTGTAATTTCAGGAATTCAAGGATGGTATTGTTAAATTAATAATGCAAGGATCATGCAGTTCCTGTCCTAGTTCTGTAGTCACTTTGAAAAATGGAGTTCAAAATATGCTGCAATTTTATATTCCTGAGGTATAAAACATTCGTATTTTTAAACTACAGCTATCTAAACTGACATGACATGAGAATCAAGTGTATCATAATACGCTATATCGAAATATTTGCAGGTTCTTGGAGTAGAACAGATTATCCCAGAGCATGAAAAAGTAGCAGACAAAGAATTCGAAAAACTAGAGAAAAGGTTAGCCGAACAAAAGAATAAAGAAAGTGGAAAACCTGGCGACGAGTACGATCCGATTTTGCAGAATATTAAACCAAGGCCAAGGCCTGCATAAATTAATGACCAAATTGATTAGTTGATTAAAAATTATTAATGTATTTGTATAAGTATATTATTTAAAAATATCTGAACAAAAGAATAAAGAAAGTGGAAAACCTGACGACGAGTACGATCCGATTTTGCAGAATATTAAACCAAGGCCAAGGCCTGCATAAATTAATGACCAAATTGATTAGTTGATTAAAATTATTAATGTATTTGTGTAAGTATATTAAAAATAAAATAATTATTATTCTTAAATTCATTTCACAGCAGCAGTAAGTAACAACAGACTATCGACAATCCCTTGCATTTGAAAAAGAATATTGGAGAATTCAACGAAAAGTCTAATGGAAAGTGAAGAATAAATCAAACCTGTGATTTAGTAAGGTACTGATCAAATCAAATCAAATCGCTTTTATTAACGTGTTTACAGGTGTCATACAATAATACATAGATGATGTTGATACCCTAACACGTGATATCGATCCGATTTTGCAGAATATTAAACCAAGGCCAAGGCCTGCATAAATTAATGACCAAATTGATTAGTTGATTAAAAATTATTAATGTATTTGTATAAGTATATTATTTAAAAATAAAATAATTATTATTCTTAAATTCATTTCACAGCAGCAGTAAGTAACAACAGACTATCGACAAACCCTTGCATTTGAAAAAGAATTTTGGACAATTCAACTAAATCAAGTCTAGTGGAAAGTGAAGAATAAATCAAATCTGTGATTGAGTAAGGTACTGATAATTAGTTGTTTTATTTAGTATACTTTAACTCCAACGATTTGCTCTATTAGACATATTATTATAGAATTATGCTCATACTTGATATTTGACATGTAAGAACAATTGCCACATAATTTCTTTAAATACGCATAGAATATTGTAGCGGCACAAAATCATAATTAGATCTGGTTTAATAAAAACATATTTATATTATAATATATTATTATATAACACATATGACTTGACTTGAAGGATTCTCAAATTAACTACATACTTATGAATAATAATTTGTTGGAATGACAAACAGGCAACAACTATGCCTATATGATTATGGTAAATCAGCATTTGCTGCCCCGATCCAAATTAAAATTCTTTATACATCACAAGATAACTATTTCTACTACATAGCTAATGACATTCAGACGTTGGTATTTATTTATCTCCCATCTTCACTTTTGACGTCTGCAAATAAAAGAAAATGCAATATAAGAAGATTGTTTTGCCACAAGATTAGATTATTTGATTTAGAATGGATTGATTTTCTTACAATATATATTCCAACAATGAGACCGAACAATCCAATTGCACTACCAAAGATTTCAACAATGAGAATTTTCACGAAAAGCGCTGGATTTGCAGCGTCAGCCAATGCAGCTCCGGATCCAACAATTCCAACACAAACTCCACACACCAAGTTTACCAATCCTACAGTCAAACCTGCAGCGAATATTAGATATCCTCCGGTCCAGTTGGAGCCTCTTAATCCAGCATCTTTTTCCACAAGTGATTGTGAGAATGGCTAAGCAAATTCAAAATAACAATTCATTGATCAGGAAATTAAATTATTTCAATTCTACTTGACATTGCACCATTTAAATCAAAAAGCATACCTCAATCAATCCGGCCAATACAATTGCAGTGATCAATCCATAAATGGCAACAGCTTCACAGAAAATTACCGAGATTAGATTTTTTGTCTTGATCCTTGGAGCTTTA
>JAANSO010004111.1:0-10463 GCA_036507315.1 Lepidocyrtus fimetarius | reverse complement strand
AATACATTCGATTTGGAAGATAATAAAGAAATAAGACACGCCACGACATCGTATTCCACGTTTTCTCCTCTGTGTCATTAATAATAACGATCAAATCTAAGCATTCGTTACCTTTTATACAATCCAATTTGTACTGCACAGGTAATAAAACCCTGGAAAGCTCAATCTCATTTTCCCCTAACAAACGATATAGTATTGGATGATAAAGATTAGAAAAATTAGCTTAACATTTCATAACATACGAATTTGTACTATATGCAATATGCAAACATGCCCTTGACAAAGAAGACTGCTAAATAAAATCAGAAGCACTTGTCATTTAATGCAATAGTGAAACGTGAATCAAGGGCACATTGTGATTGCATTTTTACTTGCACTTGCTATTTTTGCGCATATTTTGCACATTTCCATCCACACATCTAGAAAGAATTCGAGTTAAAATGAATTACCTATGAAGTCTACTTATTCTATTCATTTTAAACTCATAAGTTTGACTTTTATGGATTTTTTATCAATTTATTAACAGTTACGCTCGTTAAAATAACTTGCAAATTATGACTAGGTAGTCCTTAAATTCCTCAATCAAACATCAGATCTACATGAACACAGCAATAGAATTGATGTAAAAACTAATTACTTCGTCGAACTAGTACGTATGTGAATACAACCGCTTCCTATTTTATGGACCATTTCCTTTTCATACATTACATAACTTGAAAAGGAGTTATGTTTGTCAAATTGCCTGGGATTTCCGAATTATTACTGTACAAACAACCAGACAAGTTGACGACGTCAGTCTTATAAAATCACGCATTTGGAAGCAATCTTTCTAAACCCGGAAGTTATAGGGACGGCGGAAAGCAGACAGGAAATGCGACCAAGCGTTAACACTCTTTCCCTGAACAATACGAAAACTTGGAAATGTATGAATGGATGCTTTGTTTAGTTTATTTGTGAATTTTGGGTGTTCGAAAACTTTGAGGGAAGGTCCATGACCTTTCCAATAAATAACATTTTTACCGAAAAAAGTTTATTCTTGGAAAGATGATACTGGTGAGAGACAAATACATCGCACGATATGTAAACGTGCTTAATTATAGTGTTCATTGGAACTGTGGCTAGAAAATATATGAGTTCTCCGAATAGCTGTTTTTACTCTCATAAATCACATTCTGCTTTTATGGAAGGAATGCTTACCCACAAAGGGAAAGTATCAAACACGGATAGTATTACCTGCAATTATATGATGTTAGATATCAGAAGCTAATGTTGTAACCGTTTCACAGAAACTGAGATTGTTAACAAATATAACATTGGCCCACCAATTTCATGAAGGAAATTTTTCACTTTTTAGTGTTTCGTTTGTCATGCATTTTCAACAACGAAAAATGTACTTCACAACCACTACTATCAACATTGAATGACAAATAATTAATATCGTTTATTTATAAAATTTTTCAAGCTAATTCAACAGATTTATATTATTTTGACATATAGCTTGAAACGAATGAAATATTAGCCTACGATAATGTACGTATAAAATGCTACATTAAGTTCAACTTATTGCACAGGAACCAGAAATAGTGCCCGTGCTTTCTTGCAAATTCAAATAAAAACCAAACTTATATAAATTACATACAAGAGCTCCTCTGATTGACTTACAGACATCAGACAGAATTATTTTTAAATGATTTAACTGCTACTCGATACGCCTTCGCTCTGTAAAAAGTAAAAATTAGAAATATAAGCAAACATAAATGACAACTATATTAGAAAAGTAACAATTAAATAGAGTAGTTGAGTACATACTAGTATACTGATGACTTCTTCGATTGCCCTGACTTTCTCATAAAACAATTCATACTTATCTTTTTGTTCCATCTGAGTAAGTTTTACTTTCGCCAGTTCCCCAGTCAGTGTAGTCAAATCTGGAATTTCAAAATAATCGCAAATTAAGTATTTGCCATCCAGTTTAATAAAAATAATACCTTTAAAAATATCTTATGATAAGCTGCTTACTTCTAATAGCTTCGCTATTCATTGTTTCATTAATTTCCTTGAGATTAGTGCTTTTAACAATAGCAAACATTTGACGAATCACTGGCTCCGCTGCAATAACAGCGTTTGCTTTCGCTTCCCCACCAAGTAATTGATTATTTTCTTCAAATTCTAAATATTCCACCATCTCTTCCACTAAAAATAACCAAACAAATTAAAATCAACCCAATTCTATTTAACTTTGTACAATTAAACTCACCTTTCTTCATTAATTGCGCTACAGCTTCTCGATTAGCCACCGCCCTTTGTATTTGTCCATTTACTTGGACAATTTCTTCGATAACCTTAAAATGACCACAATTACAGTTACAATAATTAAAATGTCAATTACCTAATTACTTCAGCTTACCTGCCGTTTTTGTTGAGATTTCGAGTTAATTTCATCTCCAAAAACTTTCTCCTCCAGCGCTGCTACCCGGCTCTCCATGTTCGTTAGTAAACTGTCTACGTAGTCTTCCTTCATCTTTAAATTTAACTGAGCAATTAAGTAATTAATTAATTAATTAATTATCCAACAATTATCTGTTAAAAAGAAAAAATGCACCCGTAAACAAAAGCTGACAGCTCGAATAATGTTTTTTCAGCTGATTCGGTTTTGCTGCAAAAAGCATCTGCTTTAAAAGCATTCATTTTTGCAAAAACAGGGGCGCTTTGAGACAAGAGCGTAGTACGAGCCACCTGTACTACTTAACAGATCGGCTGAGAATTCGCAAATCAAGGTCAGTGCAGAAACGCAGAAATAACGGCAAACCGTTAAGCTAAATTAGCACGTCAAGACAGTTAAAATTAATTCTAAACTTTGCAATTATCATTTTAAATACAGTAGTTGGCTGACTTAATTGTTGTTGTAATTGTGAGGGATTTTATCATTTCTGTAAATAATCCGTTAAAATATGGACGAAAGTGACCGTTTAAAAAGCACCAGAGTATTCCAAAAATAATCTGAGATGGCAGAGTGTTGCGTAATCAAGAGGAATTTAATCTGCGTGATAGAGACTAGGTTAATATAAGGAATTTTTAATTGCAATTCGTAGCCTTGTGACAATTAATACAATTGGCAATAAATATGGGCCCTATTATTGGAGGGGGTGGGACTGAGGAGCACTGTAGTAACGGACATAACCGTCAAAGAAAAGAGGAGAACGTTGCTGAGCTCTGTGACAAAATATTGCAGAACTTTAACAATGCTTTTGAGAAGGATGATTTGCTGTAAGTGAATAGTTTAACTTTTTTATCTAATGATGAGATTTTAATTGCTAATTATCTACTTTTGTATGAATTTAGGGACGAGTTTGATATTATTCCTTGCGAAAGCAAGTTAAACCAATCTCCTGTAATTCACGATATGAACTCTCATAGCCTGGGTTTGGAGTCATGGTGTGTTCCCTACTTGTTCAAGCATTCCTATTACCAGTTTTTATGGATTTGCAAGAAAGGAAGAAAGTCGTCCATTTCGTATCCTGCGACAAACTCAAGAGGCGATGGAGTTGGTTATCCAAGGCGTGAAAATGAAAACCAGAACTGTCCAACAACCGCAGCTGCTTCCAATAGGGATAAGGAATTGTCTAGGAAATTAAGCTGCCTTTCGGAATCTGAAAGGGTGACTAAGGGTCTCATTCTTAGCAGGGTTTTAATTATTCTCAATCCGGACTTGACACTGGCTTGGAACTACAGAAGGGATTCTTTTCTTCCAACGACACTGGAGACTTTGGAAAAGGAGCAGAGACTCATTTCGTTGGTCATGAGTCGTAAGCCAAAATGCTCGGAAGGATTTGCGTATAGAAAGTAAGTCAGTTCTAGGCTATAGACTATTTACTCCTATATTCACATTCATAACTGACTTTTACATTTTTATGTGTGCATTTCTAGATGGCTTGTAAAAAGGGCATTGGAAAACGGCTTGGTTGAATCAAGCAGAATCCACGATTTTATATCTGAAGAGATCAACATGATTGAACAACCAATTCGTCGCTACAGTACAAACTATCACGCATGGAGTTACAGGTTCTGGTTTGGAAAAGGAGCAGAGACTCATTTCGTTGGTCATGAGTCGTAAGCCAAAATGCTCGGAAGGATTCGCGTATAGAAAGTAAGCAAATTCCAGGCTATAGACTATTTACTCCTATATTCACATTCATAACTGATTTTTACATTTTTATATGTGTGTAATTTCTAGATGGCTTGTAAAAAAGGCACTGGAAAACGGCTTGGTTGAATCCAGCAGAATCCACGATTTTATATCTGAAGAGATCAACATGATTGAACAACCAATTCGTCGCTACAGTACAAACTATCACGCATGGAGTTACAGGTTCTGGTTGCTGGAATTAGTATTAACCTATGATAAAACATTAGTCGCCAAAGATCAAAAGGAAGCATTGCTGGATCGAGAGCTACAAAGATCTAATACTTGGATAAAATCCAATGTTTCGGACTTCAGTGGTTGCCACTATAGGCAAAAATTGTTAGAATCTATTCTCAACTTCGGATCGGAAGGAATTTCCCTCTTGCTCAAAGAATTAGATGAAAATGAAAAGCGAATATGTTTATACGAAGGGCACGAGTCCTTATGGCATCATAGAAGGGCCATACTGTTAATAACATTGAAGCGACTCGAAAAATTGAAAGACAACACAATTGCGTCATCCACAACTGCAGAGAAATATGAAGGATTGGAAGTCCTTGAAAAGAAGCTACAGCAGAAAGAAAGCGATCTAGTCTTGCAAATTGAATCCAAAAAGTGTACAAGTAGCGAAGCTTCTCAATTAAATAACGATCTGTGTCAATGCACATTTAAAGTGGATGGGACGTCGTTTGAAGTGGGATCTAACCAAAAGTGTTCACTTGGAACTCTAACCTGTAATAATAAACGTGTAAGATTACAAGCATGTGAAACAATAAATTATCGTAAGAAAGAATTAATATAATTGATAACGTAGATGTTAACCTTCTGTAAACATATTCAGAACAAATGTACCTCAAACAATTTAGAAATTATCAGCAATTATGAAAAAGACCTCACTTGTGTTATATTTTCTAGTTTTATCAAACATTAGATTGTAAATATGATTCAATATCAGTATAATATTATGTGTTTAGTGGTTAAAATATTTGTAGTTTTTATATCTGGATGAACTTTTTTAAATGATAGCACTTTTGTTGCACTTGCTTTTATTGCTTTAAGACGCTTATAAAATATCAAGTAAGTAAATCACTCAACTCTGTATGCATCTTTTGTTGCACTTGCTTTTATTGCTTTAAGACGCTTATAAAATATCAAGTAAGTAAACCACTCAACTCTGTATGCAAAAATAATATGAATAGCAACAAAATTAATGATTATTAGAAAAACATATTGAAGGATTACAAGGGTTGATATGAAATGATAGCAGTCAAACAAAAGTGTAATTAGGACTATTATTTAAGAATATGAAAGTCAGAAACAAGGTGTTTTGGTCTCGTTCCAGTAATCTCGGTTTCAAAATCAATTAACCAATTTAAAATTAGGACTAATTAAGTCACTCTCATTAGGATAATCGTGAATGATGTGGTTATGGTTCAATTGAATATCTCTTAATGTAAAAGGTAAATATAACTTGTCTTCAATAATACCGATTCATACTCCTTTTAGACAACAAGAGCAACAAAGACTAAAGATTTTCCTATTGAGAAATCGTATCAACTAACCGAATGTATGCCTTTCGCCAACATTTTCATGCATCAATTCAACTATGCAACAAGAATTAAACCATTCAACAAACAATACACATTGATAGCCAATAGCTTTATTATTAACAGTGTTAAACTATATTCTATGCAAGCAATAATACTAAATGTATACTCTAATATATAGTCTTACATTTTACGCGAATGCCTTGAGCCTTATAGACACAAAATAAATTCAAAAGTAAAAGAAAATCTAATTCGTTTGCATTAAATTTTTATATATATCTGTACATATTTTAATATTTTTACTTTTTGTAATAATAGCTGTAGCCTGGAGAAAGGGCTGTACTGTAGGCTCCATAACTGGTAGGTCCACCTCCGTAAGCTCCATAAATGCTCGGTCCCCCTCCACTATAAGCGCCGTAATAAAGCGATGGTCTGTAATATGGTTGAGGTCTTCGAGGGTAAACCACGTAAACGACTGGAGGCTCTTCTGCAACTGCCCATCCACCCCGCTTGCTTCGTTTTAAGTCTTCACATTTGCCACTATCAAAACAAATTAGTAAAAGAAGGCAAATCTGAAAAGTAAAATTATTCCCTTAAAGAATCTTCAAGTGCACAACAAAACAATATTATGCTTAGGTACAATACATACAAAAATTGATGTCTTCATTTTTCCTCTTGTTTAAACACTACCTTAATTGAGTTATTAACGAGTTGTAGTAGGATTCGGAACAAACGAACCACTTCACTGAAACATCCAAATCCGAATGATCGACTAGTCCATTACAAAAGCTTCTCGATAATTCAAACCTTACCTCAAAGTAATTAAATAATTACGGATGCTTCATAGCGTTAGAATTTCACATATTTTTACCTGAATTAATGCAATTACATGGCGAATCATATTTTTTAACAATTCTCCAGTGCTTTTTTAAAATACTGTTTTTGTTGTCTGAAAATTACGCATGCAAATGCAGTAAACGCATTCACCTGTAAGGAAAGAAAGTGGTCATGGACTATGGATCATGTCCAGCGGCATATAATAATTATGACGCTGAGTTTATGTCGTTGTCGTACCCAGCGCTAGGCTGGTGCTATGCTCTCACAGAATATTTATTATCTTAAAAAATTAAATTAACAATGTTCATACATAAAACCTTTATGGTTGATAATCAACTCAGGTTCAGTTCAGGTTCCGTGCGTTGCGCATCCAACCGTCGTAGATTACGCAAGCAAGAAACAAACCCGTAGACAACAAACTTTGCAGATTGTAAATTAACGTGTTCATTTTGCTTGAATAATAGTGTTTAGCTGTCATGGACTATGGATCATGTCCAGCGGCATATAATAATTATGACGCTGAGTTTATGTCGTTGTCGTACCCAGCGCTAGGCTGGTGCTATGCTCTCACAGTCGTTTCATAATTTTAAAAAATTAAATTAACAATGTTCATACATAAAACCTTTATGGTGATAATCAACTCAGGTTCAGTTCAGGTTCCGTGCGTTGCGCATCCAACCATCGTAGATTACGCAAGCAAAAAACAAGCCAGTAGACAACAAACTTTGTAGATTGTAAATTAACGTGTTCATTTTGCTTGAATAATAGTGTTTAGCGCTGATATCCATAGGATTAAATAGGTTACATGTAAACAACTTTGTCCTGTGGGAAAAAATAGAAAACGTAAGAATAAAAAGGTTGTAAGTACATGAAACAATTATTACAAGATTTATGTGGCATGTCAGTGGGTTTCTTTCTTTGATAAATGATCCAGGAATAGTATTCATAACGAGATGGGAAATTATCTGGATTTTTATTTCCTTTAAATTCTATAATGCCTTATCTAAAGACTTAAATTAATTAAATTCTGATACAATTAACACTCTCTAATAGTGAGTCATGAATCTTTTATGTTTAGAAGAAAAATATTATGACAATTCTAACTATTCAATCAATTTTTAATGCATTTAAAATTTTCTGTCCGTCATAGTCATTCATTTGAAGAGAACTCCCTCACCCACCCATAAAGCATTTTTCAGAATCTATTACAGAATCCGTTAGATACAGAATGAAAACTGTAGTAGGAAAGGCATGGCTTAGTACATCCAAACCCCCAAACATACCCCATTCCAAGCAGATCTCTAAAAGAAAGTTGGCTCAGCTTCCGCTTGAAAATGAGAGTTTCACTGGGTGGATGAAAAAAACGTGCTTTCATTGTGCAAAGTGACTCAAACCACTTCACATCTTGAAAAAGCTCTCTCACAGTTACGTAAACTTATAAGTAGATTGAAACCACACTACCATCATACGATCTTTTCTTACTAGGAAAGCTATGAAACAAGAAAAAGCGAAAGGGCTGTAAATCCTACAGGGTTGAAATCCTTTTCTCTATTTAGTATTCTTTATTACCAAAATATCAATTAATAATTACTTAATAATTTAATATCAATTAGTGTTAAAAATTACACGTTTCCTCAAGTGAATACAGATTAACTTAAGAGAAAGCGTTTGTTGTTCAGTGAAAATAAGTGATGGTGATATGGCATGATCTNGGTTTAGGGGAAAAGTTAAGAAAGTTGGTTGGGTTGGTGGTGAAAACAATGATATCGCATTCCATCACGTAGCCACCTGACATAAATACGGGAAGGAACACGACACCACATTCTTTCCTTCTCTTGGAGGAACACATTCGCGTGCATATCCATTTCCCTCCCTTTAATTCTTCTTAAAAACGACCCCGGTCCTTTTCTCCGCATCCAACAACCAAATGAAGATATTGTTCTTCAACAAATTTCAAACTTTTTAAAGATATTTCTCCCATTTATTATCGAGATCACATTCCCTTTTTTGGTATTCTTCAACCTTGTCACGACATAAGTCCAAATTTCATGAACGGACGAGTGTTGAATAACTTTTACACGAGGTTGACAACGAAGCAGAAGAAATAAGTGTCTTGTGTCATCCCAGCATGCTCTTCGTTGTTGGTCATCATTACATTTTTTTCAACCTAGTTCCCTTTCCATTATCATCACCCTCCTAAAAGGAAATTTTGGAGATAGCCACAACAACCGCAATCATTGTCCTACAAGCTACACATCTGTACACAGATGCTCCCCTTTTAAAACTCCTTTCCCTATCCTTTTGACTCTGTGTTCTACGTCTTCCTCTTCCTCCACCATCATTATTATTACTTTCATCATCATCATTAATTCCGTATTGTCTTGACGTAAAAAAACTCCCTTTTGTCTTTGTCAGACATTATTTCAGGGAAGAAATGAGTGCAGTTTTGTGAAGAAATTCTCAGAATTCAAGATTTTTTCTCATGCCAAAGTTATTAGAAAAGTAAAGACATTAGAGAGTTGGATAGCAGTACTACCAAAAGAGCGAGAAATATAAAAGAATGACAAGATTACAAAACTGTCTGATCATCAACCATCAACATCATCTTTAGGAATACACATCTGTACACAGATGCTCCCCTTTTAAAACTCGTGTCCTTTCCTTTTGACTCTGTGTTCTACGTCTTCCTCTTCCTCCACCATCATTATTATTACTTTCATCATCATCATTAATTCCGTATTGTCTTGAAAAACTCCCTTTTGTCTTTGTCAGACATTATTTCTTGTCTTAGGAAGAAATGAGTGCAGTTTTGTGAAGAAATTCTCAGAATTCAAGATTTTTTCTTGTGCCAAAGTTATTAGAAAAGTAAAGACATTAGAGAGCGTTTGATAGCAGTAATACCAAAAGAGCGAGAAATATAAAAGAATGACAAGATTACAAAACTGTCTGATCATCAACCATCAACATCATCTTTAGGAATATTATCTTTATGAAGTCAAAAAGAATTTTGAACGCAGTAGCATCCAAACAATAATAAACTTGAACTTGTCTTTCGTCTGTCTATTATTGACAGACTTTCTCAATCTCAAAGACACGAAAAAGGAAGGAATTAGAAAAGGGGGAAGAAATGAAAAGGAAGGTCGATTAGCCCATCCTTTGCTAATAATAGAGATCATCAAGCCGTCACCGTCATCATTATCAACAGAAGAATCGAATAATGACGGCCGTTGTGGTGGCGGCAGCAGTTGAGGTGGCATTGCTTCCCGATTCCAATGATGGGAATAATAGATTTTGCATTTTAAAGACTTGAAGAAAGTGTTATTGCGGTTGTTGAATGCACGAGGAAAAGATTGCAGTCAGCCTTCATCTGTTTGATTTTAATATTGTTATTGCTCTACTTAAGTACTTTTTCTTCCGGATTTTCTCTATCATTTGCATCCTCTTCACTCATCCACTCATTTCTTTAAGAAAAGGGTTGAAAATAAATCGGATTGAAGAATGAAAGTTAAAGTAGAACAGCTCTGTAATATGTTTTTTCATGACGTAAACCTTTGCTCATAAGATAGTTCTTTCCCGGTTCTTCACAAGAAAGCTCGTAAAGTCAAACGTGATTGACAAGATGATAAGAATAAGAAAGTGAAGCTTTCTTCTTCCGCATTTCCTTTTCCTAATATTAAAAGGGAAACAAATTTAAACATTTAAAACCGCATGTTATTGAAAATGTGACTGTTGCAGTGAGTGATGAATAACAAATGAATTCCCTATCCTTTACAATTGTTAATCAGATTTGACTTAAGATCTCCGTGTGTGGTTGATTCCTCTGTGATTTCAAAAGATAATATTCATTGCATGCACAATCAAGTTCAAAGTCGTTTTAAACAAGTTACTCCAGATTT
>JAANSO010004110.1:0-10463 GCA_036507315.1 Lepidocyrtus fimetarius | reverse complement strand
AATACTAACCGAATTTCAACAAGTTTCAGCAATGGATTACATGCTTTTGTACTGACCCGTCAATCAGATTTGTGAAGTAATATTCGTACTAATTAGAATGAATTGAAAACGCCAACGAAGAACTGACCAATGGAAAACTTCAAACGGCAAAAGAACAAAAGAGGATTAATTTAAAGTAGAAAAAGTATTTTTTTTACAAAATTGAAACTGAAACGGACAAGATATTGTTATTGTCTCCTAATAATAATTTAAATAAAATAAATTAATAAGTCGAAATCGAACGAATAAGACAATGGCTATGCCGCCCAAACCCACATGTTTTGTCTCAAAGGCAAGTCCAGAAGTGGCAGTTCATTCTAATTTTATCATTACATCTTTAAAGTGCAGGAATAAAGTAAAATAAGCTTAAAGTGAATGACTTCACAAAAATATTTTCATTATAAAAACTAAAACGCACAAAGTTGCAGTGAAAATAGAAACGTGGTCACTGTTATATGACTTGAGGCACTTCAGATCCTCGAAGTAAATGTGTAATCTGGTGTTCTTTATAAAAGTAACAAACAAGTAAAAACAAAGTCAATAAATCCATTTTGTTACGTAACCTATCTGGTATTTTCTGCTACGTTGAATTTCATACAAATTAATTGATGCAAATAGAAAAAGTGGTTATTTATGTTTCTCCAGAAAACACTTTAAACCGTTTATATCCTGCATATTGTCTTAAAATCTAGGCAGAATTAGATCTTTTATTTTTCAACGCTGACATACAAAATATTAAACATTCTTTGTTTAGTTTAATGAGGTCTCAATCAAAATTTCTGGAATTTCTTTATAATCTAATATTATGCCACCTAATTCGGATGCAATTCATTGCGAAGGATTAACTAAAGCAGACATTGGAATCCAAAGATGTAAATTTTCAAGTTTAGAGGATTTGTTACACCGAAAATTCATTTCGAGGGTTCTTTTTTATTTTATCCTCCTACACTAAAAAATTCATTTACGAATAGCCTTTTTTATCAAGCGATTCAATTAATGCGATGTTTTCTACAAGTCAGCAATACAATTTTAACCTTCGTCACGTCAACCCTGTTTTTCAAAATATTGATTTAAAAAGTTATTTTAAATATTCATGAAAAACAGCATTCATAGTTTTAGTAATTTTACATTTAATTTTGATATTGAAAATATGCAATAATGATAACAACAATTTAGATAATTTGACGGATGTTTTAAATAAATTCGTTCGTTTTTATTACATCAATCATTCTGTGTTTATTAAAGCTTGATCATCAAACTGGATGATTGCTTGGATGAATTGCTGTTACTTTTTGGTATGAAAGTGGAGAAAGTCGAGAAATACGAGGCACATGAAAAAAAACATTTAAACGTAGAAAAATTATTTTTTAAGCAATATTGCATTTTTTGCTAATTAGATGCCTTATTCCTAATGCTCGTTTTACTAATCAAAGTAAAATTTTTGCTTTTTGCCCTAAAGCAGTTTTGAAAAAATTGAAAGTTGTGAAGTTGTTAGCATCCAAAACCAAATTTATGAGAATTAAAAAGCACCATATTTGTTTGATTTCTGCTAATTTCTCTTTACTTCTATCTGAAAGACGTCTACGTAAGCACTTCGTAGATCAATGTACCAAGAATGAAGAATGAATGCTCCATTAATTTGTTCTACTTTTTCTTTTTGGGCTATAGGAGGAATAAAAAGGAAAACTTTATTGCACGATCATGATTAAACGAAAAAGGGGTGAAAGTAGAAAACATGTTTAATCCCTGTTACGACAAGAAAGCTGGCGTTGCTTTCTTTGAGAGAAAATTCGTGTTCTCCTTTTCTTTCTTAAAGTATTATTTTAAAAATTAAGTAATTATATTAATATCTTTGTCGTGTGCAATAATACGTTTGAGATAGAAAGGATTGGAAGTATTTTAAAGGTCTTAAGGTCTTTGTCCCTCCCCTTGGTATTAAAAGAAAAAGACTCTAACGATAAGTAAACACATGTGATGAAGGGGTAGGAATAAATTTTTTTAGCAATTCAAGTAGTCAACTCTTTTAGGTAACTTGTCGTCTCTTTCATTTCCTACAGAAAACCGCAAAGTCTCATATATTTCAGTTTTCTACTTTTGTACGTTGTAACAGGAGATGGAAAATAAATGGTGGAGAAAGGCTTCAATATATTTCTGTGCTACTCAACTTTGCTATTCAAAATAGATACCAAATACTTGGCCGTATTTTTCTTCATAACTTTTCTTGGCTCCCAGTTTCCCAAATGCAAGGATAACATCAGCATCCACAAGAAAGGTATCTCAAGAAGGGTAATTGATGTGTTTGATTGATGATGTCGCTAACAAGTATCATGGAAATGAAATTGGAAAGAAATGCTGCGATTTAAAAACAT
Organism: Lepidocyrtus fimetarius; assembly: GCA_036507315.1. Lineage (NCBI taxonomy): Eukaryota > Metazoa > Arthropoda > Collembola > Entomobryomorpha > Entomobryidae > Lepidocyrtus > Lepidocyrtus fimetarius. The sequence continues at coordinate 8,055 of JAANSO010004110.1, read as the reverse complement.
TAGTGTGTATTAGGGTGGATTAGTCAAAAAATTACAAATTTCTTTTTATCAATACACTTTGGGAATAGGAATCCATTAGACTATCTACCTATACGAACAATCAATCTTCTCTTATACATTTAGTAACGTTTAATTTTAATTCTAAAGGCATTTATTTCTGTGACTTGCTGTCTCATATTTGGAGGTCAAGGGTCACAAATCCAGGTTGGAAGGTAAATAAAATGTTTAACTGCAACTGTGTCCAGTACTCTTTTTGCATTTGAAAAAATCAGAAAACATTTAATTTTGATGTTGTTAAACTATTTTTTTATTTTAATAATTCAACTTAAGCCAAGATCCTGTCAAAATTCTAAATAAAGAAATGTTATACAAAATTGCGAAATATAGAAATTAATTAAACGCGATATAATTTATAAAGGCTATTTTCTTGTAAACAATGTGAAGGATTATTACCCAAAGTCCTTCAAGAAGACATTTTTTGCACTTTGAAACTAATAGGATGAATCAAGCCATCCGGCGAGTATTTGGCGAAGACGTGTTCAACATTGAAAAAAGTCATTGAAAAGTAAGCAACGAGAGATTTTTAGCCTTAGATAATTCACAGACAATGGAAAACACTCTACTCTCATTAAATCTAAATAGGAACGGAAATGGAAAAATACTTCCCTTTAAATTCAATCTATTTTCACTTTCCATTAAATGTTTGTTTGGCTTATTTTCAAATTCCTTATTAATGAAGAAGTTGTTTTCATTGTGCTATAATTAATTATATACTACATTGCTACCAGAAAATGTATTGGCACCTTCGTTTCAAAGATTTATTTTGTACCTTGTTTTTATTAGCGGCTTATTAGCTCGAATAATGAAAAATAAATTTCTCCGCATTATTGCCCTTGTTGAATTTAAAATGAAGTGAATTTTTATTTTAAATAGATCCACCATTCTCAATTGCATTGCACAGCAATTAAAATTTCAACTTGTTTACGTAATTGAAATTGATATTCAATATTTTTATTTGGTAATTCTTGTTTATATTGATATGAAATTTATTTGGAATGATTTCCTGAATTTAATGAGAAACAAAATAATTGCTATTGCTGACACGATAGGATGAGTAATGAAAAATAATGAAATTGTGTCAGTTTCAAAACCTTTCGTCAATCACTTTAATTATCCATGAATTCCCTTGTTAAAATTAGCTAAATACTTTTATTTATAATATTCATATGTGACTCGATATTTCAAATCTTTTAGTTAGAAGGGTGCCCCAAAGGAGAATAAATTATTAAAAGTCATTAAATGTGGCAATAAACATAACAAACTAATTTTTCAGTTTTTTAATTCTAATCACAACCTAGACGTTCTATTTTCCATGAATTTTCAACCTGATTTAACTTGACCTATCTTTTTGGAAGAGGAGAGACAATTTGTCAATTTTGGGTAATTAGTACTAACAGAAAATATTTTGGTCATTGTTTGTGTCCATTTTGCCCTCCTCTGCCGATTTTTTGTTTCTGCTTGCGTTTAACACAGAAAGGTAAATTGAGGAGGGAAACGTTGTGTTTTGGAATGAATTTAAAAGATGCTGATGGGGATCACTTGAATTTTGACAGAGTTCTAACCTTGGTCATTGACGAATTATTTTAAAGAGAAGGTGAAGCAAGAAGGCCTTTTTATTTCTAACAGAAAAATCTTTTAACGAGTTCCATTGGTCCTGAACGCATTTGTAGCGTCTTCTGCTTTACTTACTACGTAAAAACTTATCTTCCCAAGTGAATATTGTGTCATTCAAATGTGACATTTTGAATAATTATTGAAATAAAATTAAATTAATGTAAGCGTAAGTCAATCAATACTTCCTGCCGTAAATCAATCTGCCTTGGTAGTGTATAAGTTTTAGTAAACATATTTTGTGGGTGTCAAAATTTTTTCAATTCTCTTTTCATATTGACATGGCTATCGACGTGGCCAAAATGAAAAGATGTTTTCTGCTTTAGCGGCCAAAGGGAAAAGGTGCTGTGAACGCCAAAGCAATTGAGAAAGGCGCGCGCGGACAGGTCAGTTAGCACCATTCCTCTTTCGCCCTAAAAGAGAAGGCACCTTTTCATTTTAATCAAGATTGGAAGATGACACCTTTTGCCATCGCTATGGCGATATATTTTATTAATATAAAAGATGTTTTTGAGAAATGTCGGTGCATCAACTTTGCAGTTTTCCGCTTAAATCAAAATTCGAAAGATAACAGAATTTGTTAGTTAAAGAGCACAGCCTACAATGAATCGTTGGTAATGTGCCGTAACCGTATTTAACTGAACTGTTGGATGTAGGTTTTTGCACATTGTAGGCAGCATTTTCATCTATATTAGTAAGGTTAATTTTATTTCTTGTTTTTATTAGCGACTTCAATCATTTGTGGCTGTTTATGTATGACGAAGGGATATCTGCTGAATATTAATGCAAATTGTGTCAGTTTAATACAGTCTATGTAAAAATTAAACAATATGTCCTTTATTGTGCCCTTCTTAATAATCCTTGCATATTACTTTAGAACACTACAGTATAAAAATGATGATGTTTTTGTGAAAACTATTGCACAATTCGTTGAAACAATCAAGTAAAATTTCCACATCTGTGAAACTCTGAATATTAAATTAGGTTTTATTTGTCATATCTGTTTAGATTAAAAAGGGAAAGGAAAATGCCCGGTTTTGGGCAATTAATTATTCACAAAATTTTTTTTACTCATTGCTTGTCTACATTTTACCCTGCAGTTTTTCATTTTCGCCGTCTGTTTAAACAGAAGCATAAATTAAGGAGGGCAACGTTGTGATTTGGAGTGAGTTTTTATTTTAACATGGGAGTTCACTTGAGAAGGAGCGAACGCCTTTGCCATGGACGAATAGATGTGGAGAAAACGTGTAGCAAAAAGACCCGTTTGTATTTCTACCTAAAGGGTGAGCGTTACCGTGTAGCGAGATCCATTTGGCCGAACGCATTTGAATTGAAGCCTCGTCTGTTTCACATATTACGTAATTTTTAATCTCTCCAGTGCTTTTTGACAGCTGGAAGTTGTTTGGGAAGTGAAAATCTTATCAATCAAACCAAAATGACAAGTTTGCATTGCATTTGTGCTAAGGAGAATAATGAAGCGAAAGATACTTTATGATGAGTGATCTGACTCATGAAATGGTTTAACAAATTTATTTTTTAACTTATAGACGTAGATTTACTAAAAACATGAATCCAAATAAAATGAAAGGTCAAAGCCATGGAGCTGGTGTTTACAAAGCAGTGTTCATGTTTGCAGTGTTTATGGTGACTCCGTATCAAACGTTTAACTTTGCGATGTTGGAGGTGGAGATAAGCAAAGGTCGGAAGACTTTCAAAAACTTGCCTTCGATTTCCTGCAAATCGAGTTGCATAGAATACTAGACCAGCTAAATTACGCAAGGTTATTGAAAATAACAAAATTAAACAAAATTTTCATTTCATAAGAACCACGGGGAAAATAGAAGCTTTAAAATGCTAAAAATAGCAATAAAAATGGATTTAATTTTGAATAAGCAACCCTTGCATTTTACCGAGCGCAACATTTCCACAACATGGAGGGCGATTAGATCATTAGGAACTTTCTTTCCTGAAATTCTGTATAATTACCTTTGGATTTAAAAAATAGAGTAGAAATGAAGACTTGAAATTTGACATTTTGAAAATAATAAATTGATTTTTTCTTAGAATGATAAGTCTTATTAGAATGAAATCAACGCAACGTAAGCAATTAAAATTGTACTACCTTTACATTAATAAACTTTTGCAATTTTTTAAAATGCCTACTTTCATAGCCTTTGCTATATTTTTATTGAAGAAATGGAATATTAAGTTAAGGTGAATACGATTCAGGACATTAAGTATAATTTATTGGGAACCGGATTCTGAAATACTTGTTGTTAGAAAAGTTGAAAATTATTTATCAAATTGATTTGAAAAATCCCCCGCAGGCAGCTTTACTTTATTCTCGCCACACGAGCGCATTAATTCGATAATTCTGCATGCCTATAATAATGCAAATTGCCTATCCACCTTTTTAGAATGAAAATAGTTAGTATATTAAAAAATTTCAAATTAAATGTTTAAAATATGAATAGTTCGCAAACGTGTAAAACTTTTTAAAATTTGAAACTCCGATACACAAAAATGTTAAACATTTTGCAATTATGGAACATAGGTAGATTCTTTCTATGTTCCTCAAAAATTCATATTCTGTTGTGTTTTAAGCAGAAAGGTAAATTGGGAAAGGCGGTGTTTTGATTGGAAATGAATTTTACAGAGACTGGTGGGGTGAAATTTGAATGAGCGCAGACTTAGTCCATGGACAAATACATATGAAGAAAAGATGGAGCAAGGAAGTTCCATCTGTCCGTAACGGATTTGAAGAGTCGTCTGTTTTACATAATTGCGTAATATCTAATACTTCCAGGTGCATTATAATAATTTGAAGTGGTTGTTGGGATAGTGAGAAGCAAGCTCGTAACTCATTGGGCTAAAAAGACATGTTTGCCGTGGACCAGTGCAGATTTTAATACAGCGTCAGCTTCAAAACAGTGATCAGGTTGGAATAAATATGACATTTAAAATTTTTTGCACAATGAGAAAAAATTATAAGTTGAAAGCGGCCTAAAGAAATGAAGGGAAGATTTAGCAAAAAGCTTGTGAATCCTTGAAACTATTTTAGCTTCAATTACTAACGTAAGAATAAAAACTTAACTATTTAACTTGAATTTAATATTGCTAAATTTCATAAAAAAACGTTTTAACACCAGTTTTCACTTTTTGTGTACTAAACCGCCAATCTGGTTTGCTAATTATATTTTATTAAATTATTAAGTAGATTTAATTCTTGAGATCTTTGCTTAATGTAATTGGTAACAATTTTTTAGAAACGCTTATTTATGTAAAATGAATGTTAACTACAACGGGATCGCCCAAAAAATAAATATAGAAAACTACAGTGATTTTAATGAGTGAAAAACTAGTGTAATCCCGTCACTCCTTAATGATATTAAACAATATTGAAGGTATGATCTTTTATTTAAAAATTTGTATTTATCTTTGAATTATTCATGGAATTCTCCGAGCATATTTACAAGAAATGTCTTAAATTGTTAAAATATTGCACAATATTCTATTTGGTTACCGCCTCCAACTTCATTCAACTGTGCGTACTAAACTGACAAAGTGTGACACATAAATTGAGAGTGTATTCATTAAATTAACCAATTGATAATGCAAGCTGTCAATGAGGTAATCTAATTTACTTTGGTTTTATTTTTAGCTAACAAGGTGTACGTACCAATTGGGGCGGAATGAAAACGCCAAAGAGAAGAACTGACCTATGGGAAAACTTCAATTGACAAAGGAAGAAACCAGAATAATTTTTAAGTAGACAATTATTTGTCAGAATATTAAAAAGTTCAAAATTTGCATCAATTAGCAAGGCCCTAAGAAGTGAACGGATGCATAAGCAACCTTGTTAGCAAATTCTTTAAATAATGACCGCCTCAATTACCAAAACAATGATAAAAAGTTCACAAGAAGTTTTTAAATAAGTTGTTCTAATCCTTCTATCCTGTCTTTTTAAATACTATTTAACTATTTAATACGATTTTTGCTAGTAGGATTGAATTTCATACCTGGTATACTGCACAGGTTAAATTTTACAATTAATTTAATAATTTGTGTTGTAAACTGCCCATCTGATTTGTTAATTATATTTACATTAACAAGTTGCACAGGTGTAATAATCGTTGGATACAATGTGTAAGCCTAGCTTTTTCACTTTGGAATTTTTCCTTTAAATAACGTTCAAATTGACCTGAAATGAAAGAGTCAAAGACAAACTGACTTTTGGAAAGAAAAGTTCTTGAATGAAAAGACCTATAGTCCAACAGCCCATTAAGCCGCTGTTGTAATGATACTTAAGATTTACATCTAATTATGTATAATTTTTCTTTGGGTCGGTTCCCAAATCTTCAAATGACACAGAAATGCATATTATTCAACGTACCAAAAAATATTTTGTAGAAAAATTACATCATTTATAACAAGATTGGTATTTCAGTGGATTCAAGCTAATAAAAATCAAGGTAAATGATTTTTCAAGCAAGAGCGCCTAATGAAACGGACAATTGATTTTAAAATTGAAAGAACAAGGAGAACTAAACGCATTTTTTGGAGTAAGATGCAACAGATATTTACTACGAGTGAAATTATTTTTATTTTTCATCAATATTTGTTTTCCCATTTGGCAGACCTATTTCTGTGACAAAATGGACACTGAATTTTCTTTGTCTTCTTATTATCACATCTTTAAGTGCATAGACATTATTTAGATTTCTCTAAAAACCTAAAAAGGTGGACGCATCTGTTGCAAAAAGTGGACTTATAAATATATTCTAAATATTATAGACGTACAAAGTAGATAATTTTTGTTTTAAATATTTTTCACTAAAATAAGTCTTAAAGTAAGGTATGGCTTAACTGGGGTTTAATTGTTGGTTTTTGTCGAAACTTTAAACAGAGAGACACATTCTCATTGTGGAGGTTTTTTTATCAGGAAACCCTCTTGATAAATAGCTCTGTTGACAAAAACTGATATTCTTTAAAAATTAAAGTTGAAAATAATAATTTGAGTTGTTGGGGCTGGAGGTAAGAAAGCTGTATCAACAGAGTTTGGAATAAATCGCGCAAAACGAAACTGCATTTAGGAAGTACAGGTGGAAAGATTCAAAATATTGACGAATATAAATGCAGTCAATGCAGATCATGTTGTTGCATATTGTATTTATTTTTGCAAGCAGACAAAGAAGGATAAAAGCGTTCAAACACGGGGAGGCGAATCGTATGTATAAGAAATAAATATTTAATAAACTTTTGTAATGTGAAATTTACACGTAAAAATTCCATTGCTTTGTTTGAATTCGTTTACTTTTCCATACCTAATCCACGTATTAATTAAAACTAAAAATTAAGACACTTGTTTGAAGCTTTTATATTTGAACTACTAGTTTTTAAAAATTGATATTTAAAAATCAATATCCGTCGGACACTTCTATCTATGCAAAGAAGTTTTCCTATCACGCGAATTTTATTGATTTTCGACGTGTTAAGTAAACATTGTCCACTTTTGTAATCGCTTTTAAAACATTCAATAACAACTATTTGCAATAAGAAATTTGTCTGTCAGTTTGTCAAAAACACTTTATAAATTTACACGTGTTAAGAACTTGCGATAAGAAAGGCCATTTTACATTGCTTATTTTAATAATTGAGTGAATTGAATACTAACTAAGATAACTTTGAATCTAATAAAAAGATGGACAATTTCAACATGCCAGTCGTTGTTAATCAACCAAATTTGGGTGGTAATTTAAATATTCGTTTAAATACACAGTTTATCCATCAAAGTGTAATTTGAACAATTATTTTCTAAAGATGGTGGACAACATGGAGTAATTCAAGGTTACAGTAACATCGGGGGTAAGAAAAGCCTAGCTCATCTGAACCGACTGGCTGGAGCGGAAAGGGTTGTAATTAAACAGAAGATTGAGCTGATGGAAAGTAAGTGAAAATATTGAAATAAATGAAAACTACTACAATTTTATTTAAACTTTTAGTTGTACTGGGATGTGAGACGGAGAACAAGTACGATATTTTGGATGAGCAAAACCAAATTATGTACAGGGTGGAGGAAACCTCAGCATTTTGCATGCGATGTTGGTGTGGCCCGCTAAGACCCATCACTGTGGACGTTCGAAATGAAGACGGAGCATCTATAATTGCTTACGAGCGCCCTCTGGCCTGTCAGGATTGTTGCTTTCCTTGCTGTCTGCAGGTTGCAATAAAAATATTTCTTTAAATCTGGTTTAATTTTAAAGGTATTTTTTCATAGTCCATGTCAATTCAATCCCCACCGGGTAATCACATTGGCTCAATTGTTCAAAAATGGGGAATTCGGCCAGAGTTGCATGTACTTGGTGACACGAATCAAACACTTTT
>JAANSO010004109.1:0-10464 GCA_036507315.1 Lepidocyrtus fimetarius | reverse complement strand
TTGTGCAAATGTTCCATAAAGGCATGATAATGCCAGAAACCCTGCTAGGAAGTCCAATATGTGCATAATTTTAAATGATTGTTCCATAATATGTTATATATAACTAGAAAACGTTTTTAATTCTGTTAATTCGTTTAATAAAAACGGAGTTGCCAAATTGATTTGATTGAGTTACAATAATACACAACCTCAATTTTATTCTAGATTGCTAATGATGCGTAAAGGTTAAGTAGATAATCATCGACTGAATCATTAATGAGCTCGTATCTGTGCATTGAAAGCACATGTTGAATTTGTAAATCAGGGCCTTGATGTAATGTTCAGGTAGGTACAGGTTCTTATACGTAAATCAGATGCAGTTTTTATGAATATGCAATTATGAAATAAAATTGTCAATCGTTATTAAATATTATTAAAAACAAATGAAACTAAAAATAACCAGTAATATTAAATTGACGCTGAGTTCTTTTGATTCCCGATTTATTACAATTATTTCGTCGTTGGAAAGATGAAGAATTTAAAAGATAGTGAATACATTTTACAAAAAAGCAGACATATTACTCTAACGACTCATCATGATAATTTATTCTGAAAATTCTGTCAATTCAATAGCTTAACTAACATTATGCGTGAAAATTTTTAATTTGATTAGTGTTGACCAGATATTTTGGTTGGTAATCAGTACAAACACAGTCCTACTGTTCACTACGTTTGAATTTTCGAAAGAGATTTTATTAATTGAAGCAGCTCAGTCCTTAGTTCATCTGCTTGCTTTGGGGTAGCAGTTTTGAGCAAACTATTCTTCCAAAGAAGGGTACTGTTGGTAACATTATCACTAATTACAAAACCTTTGATAAGGTCAGCATTTTTCAGTACATGAAGTCCACAATCCCTTCCATTTGCTTGATGACANTGAAGTCCACAATCCCTTCCATTTGCTTGATGACAGCAAGACTCCATATTGTGCAACGTTGAGGTGGATGCCAAAAGGGGTGACAACTTCTTGTACAATTGCTTGGAAGCAGACTCATTATGGCCAACGGCAGAGTCAAAATGAAGAAATTTATTATCCGGACGGCTAAAGACTAGGAGAGACCAATGTGAGCCGGAAATTCCAGATTCAACGGACGATGAATCATTGACAGGCCAAAACATGTACTTAATTGATTCTGTATCATCTCCGAGTGTGCCTATAAAACCAAATTAACAAAATATAACTTCAAAAAAAAATTATAAAGATTGCATTTTAAAGATGCAAACTTACATTGAATATCATTTGAACTAGGAAGCATTTTGATAAGTTGTGTAACAGCAGGACCATAGAATTTTAGATAGTTTTGATTCGACTCTGTGGCTTGATTTCCAAGATATTCAAAATAAAACTCAATAATTGCGTCATTAAGCCATTGGTCAGATTTTAAAATATTAACTTCAGATTCTCTCACAAGGCTGTCTCCATAATTCAAAACAATGTTTCCGAATGACATTTTGATTTTTAATTTCGCTTTATTTCAAACTACCACTACTAATTAATTAATTAACTATCTATAAAGTTCTCCATAATTCAAAACAATGTTTCCGAATGACATTTTGATTTTTAATTTCGCTTTATTTCAAACTACCACTACTAATTAATTAATTAACTATCTATAAAAGAAAGAACATTTTAATTTAGTTATTTCAATAAATTGGTTAAAGAATGCTTATAAAAATGTGAATCTGTAGATGCAAAATCAGTATAGAATTTTCTTTAAGAAAAATGACACTTTCTTTCCCACAATTTGATGGGGCACATCGGAACTCTTACGCAAGGCATAAACCATACAAACCACAGGGAATGTAGAAAATAATCTGCTACTCGAATGAATCATTTTTTATTTTCAATTTATAATTAAAAATTAAAAAGAGGTAACAATTTTATACTATTGATGTTCAGATTAGATGAGTCTGATAGTCCATATTATACTGACGCTCGGTTCATTATGAAATTCTAAAAAGGAAAAACATCATTACTTAATTAAAAAAAGTTCCCTGGTGGTGGTTTTTGACCAGGATATCTTTATCTTACCTTTAAAAGACTAGATGAGTTAACTAGTGATAAGCCAATAGACCGTAACGCAACAATTGGTGATGCATCTGCGGAGTATAATCTGTGTAAAAGATCTATTCCTGATTGAATTGCGAGATTATGTCGTTGTCTTCTACTTTCGTATTCTCTTAATACATCATAGCTTCCTAGAAATGACATGATAATCATACCATAAATATTATTTGCCTATTCAAAAGCTTATCCTGAGCTCAAAATGAATCGCAATTACCAATGTCTGCGCCATAACCAACAGCTTCGCTCAAAACTTGTTCTAAAACATGAATGTCGCCTAATCCCAGGTTTAGCCCTTGTCCAGCAAGAGGATGAACTCGATGAGCAGCGTCCCTGATATCAATTTAATTGTAAAACTATACATGAACACGAAATAAATTAAAGTACAAAAGTTGCCTTACCCAATTAGTGCAGCTCTTCTACTAGCATAGTAAGCAGAGTGACCGAATCCCAGTGGAAAGCTGGCTCTAGATTTGTCAACAACTTCGATAACGGACGGAGGAAATAATTTTTGAGTAGCTTTGCCACCCAAATTCAACGCTTCCAGCATTTCGCACGACCGTTTTACTAGTTCGGAGCGATTGTGCTCTTTCCACTACGAATAAAATGAGTAAACATTTAATCACACAGAGAATCACTGAATATTTTGGTATATTTATTTCAATTAGTCAACTTACAAACGCTGAATTAACTGCGTCAACAAACTGCACAGGCTCCATTTCTTGAAGTTCTTTTGCATATTGTGGAGTAGTACTCCATACAAGTGAGCTATAATTTGGCCCTAGCTGTGATAATAACAAAAAGATCTCGACTGAAGTTATTACATTCTTCTTAAAAATGTTAGTTTTTTACTTACTACTTACCGGAAGTAAAGCAATTGGGCCACCGGTTGGAACAAACCTTTGCCACGCAATTTGATTATCTACAGTTTCAACGAGTTTTAAAGTGGCAACGACAGCCGTCCTATCATAATTAAATGATACTGCCGGCGATGATAGTGAATTTCGCACTTTGGAGTTGAAACCGTCAGCTCCTATCTGAAACCAAATAGAGACAAGTGAGTCTATGGACCATGGAATATAATTATATACTTTCTCTTGAATCTCTTGCACAATTTACCAATAAATCAGTCTTGATACAACGACCATTTTCTAAAGTAACGGAAGCTTTGGCTTTATCGCTTCCAGTTGGAGGAAGAAAACAAGACTTTACTCGCGATCGAAACTCTACGTTGACATTTTTCACTTGATCCAATGTTTGAACCACTGCCCAAGCTAATGTCGGATTTTCAACAATATATGAAACTGGAGAAGAAGGACTTGGTTGCTGAAATGTTATCCTAGCATCAGATAAGGCATCCCACACCTGCACAGAACCATATTGTGTCAAATACAATTAAATTAAAGATAAATGGTAAAGTTTCTCAAACGTGTCGCACCTGTAGCGAAGAAACTGTTTGAAATCGCCAGACATTTTCCCAAATCCCTAACCGACTAAGGAGACTTTTGGAACCGGGAGAAAGTGCAACAACTCTGTTACTAAAGTTTGGATTGTCTTCAGCTTCAGTACTTGATTGAGGTGGAGGTTTAGTCCAAAATCTGTCTGCTGATTCCAACATTAAAATCCTCTTTCCAGATAGCCAACTCGAGGAACCTGGACAATTAATATGCCGGTTTAAAGCACAGAGACAGGAAAGATAAACTCTACTAAAATATTATTTACCAAGTGCCACTGCCAAAGTTGTTCCGACAAGACCTCCTCCCACCAAAACAATGTCATAAAATTCCTCCTCATTCTGATATTCTTCAAATCCATCTATATTTCTATTGACATTCACATTAACTGGGTTGTTTTTAACTGCTCCAACAAAAATACTTCTATTTTGACAGTTAACATTATTATAAGCGGATTTTAACAACACTGGAGTCTGGCGTCTCAGAGATTTTTCCAAGAGCAATTGTGTTCGAGTTACTGGGAACCTAAACATTATTAAAAACTTATACAAATAAACAAGGACCAGTCACTGATTAATTAGTTAATTAATTAACTTGCTCAAGAATTTTGTCAAGAACAAAGGTGAAAACACATGATGGGAAAGCGTATGCGGGTGAATTTAAGCCACTTCACTTTTCCCCACTGCCTCTGTGTAATGTGTGGTTTTAGGATGATTTTATGCGAGTTTGCTTTATAAGCTCAAATGCATGCAAAAACCGGAAGTTACTTTTTAAAATTTTATTTCATGTATAAAATTAAATCGCAAATTAAAATGTCAATAGTTTACTGAAGGAACTTTAATTGCATTTACAATCATAGCAAATAATTTTTCTGTATGTCGACTTTCTTGTCTTTGCATTTTCAACTCCCATTCTCGAACGTTTTCTTCAGTCGCTTTCACTTCTTCCGTTACCATCTCATTCAGTCTTTTGGAAACGTCTTGAAAGTCTTTGGTGAAGGATTCATCAGACTTTTTAGTTACATCCTTATCAGCCTTGTCATCTACATTAGCAAAACATGAGGATTGAATCGCCCCAATTAGTTTTGCAAACATTGCTTCCTCCCTTTTCCTTTCCTCTGCTCTTTTATCTTCCTCCCAAACAAGGAATCTTTGCTCGGCATCCTGCAGTTCCTTCAGAAGGCTCCTACTGGATTCGGTTAAAAGTGTCGAGATCGTTTCCACAGTCTTTTTATTCAAGGAATCCATAACTTTCCGTTTCTTTTCTTTGATTTGGACTGTGACGGGAGGAGTTACCTTGGTTGGAGTAGTTGGGAAAGGTTTCCGTTTCTTTGGTGGGATAATCTTTCTTGGTGATAGCGCTGGAGGTTTCCTCATTGGGGTTTTCAAAGGGGGTGAGTGTGGTATTTCTGCAGGTTTGAAAGGCGAAGGTGTCTTTCTTGTTAGCCTTTCTTTTAATATTTCTGTTGGTTGACTTTCTCTCTGAGAGCTTTCATGAAGATAGACAACTTCGTCCGTTTGACTTGGAAATTTTTCCGGCTCTTGCAGGATTAAATTTTCATCGTCTAGTACTATAACAAAAGTAATCAATCACACAATATTACGTACAAATGGGGTTTAAATAGTCGCAAGTTTAGATTTTTACCAAATTCCAATCGAATAGGAGGCTGTTCAGAATGAAAGCCATGGTCAATTTCATGTTCCACAATAGGTCCCTGAGCAACAATGTTTGATGTGCTGGCAGAAGGCACGATAACAGTGGTAACGGGCTCAATTACTTTACTAACGACGTGAGTTATCGCCGAAGATGATCTCGACTCTTCTGATTGATATTGCTGGGATGATGCTGATTGGAAATGCGATGGAGAAGGCGTTCCTTGGTGATAAGGTGAAGTTGAAATAATATCTTGTGGCGAATGGTGTCTTTGGTAATGAGATGAAGTGGAAGCTACAGATTCCACATCCATAGTAGAATCAAAGGAGGAATGTGCACGAAACTGTTCTTTCATGGAATAGCCAGCATCTACTTCATCATCTTCAGAGCCTGCTTCCCCACCTTCTTCAGAATGAGATTGATGCTGCCGTTGCTCCTCTCCCCTCCCCTCCTGGGATCCATAATCTAAAGTCATGATTTCCCTCATTTCATTAAAATATCGAAAGGATATCTTTCCTTCCAAGGCTTTCCGGTAGTCGGCTTTTAAATTCTTTATTTTTGCCCGACATTCTGTCCAGCTGCGGCTAACGCCCAATGTTCCTAGTGTAGCTGCCATGTTTTTAAATATTTCCTGTTTCTTCTTTTTATACAAAAGACCTCGATGGATTTCTGGCTGAACCCAAACTTGTAGCAATTTTTCTACCTGGTCATGAGTCCACGTTGCTCCACGTATTCTGTTACAGAGAAAAGTTATCCAAGTTATTTAATGATTTTTGTCACATCACTTTCTAAAAAATATGAATGATTTGTCCACTAACCTGGCCGCTTTTCCTGTAACTCTTATTTGTTGCATGTGCTCGGTCATTTTTATTATTATTGCTTGGAAAAATCATGAAAATTCAGTAAATTTTATTTATTTTTGAACAGTTTTCTTTAACATTTACACATTTTGTCGTAGCTTTCCCTCTTTTTCTCTTTGTTTTGAAAAAAATACTGCTTTGGAAAAAGTTTTTGCGAGGTTTCCTTTTAATCCAGATGAAAGTGATTTAAAAATTAAAGAGAAGATATAGCTGTAGTTTACTTCGTGTGGCTTTTGCAACGTGCTATACCTTATCATTTTGTACATACGAATCATACTCATTCATTCAATGCTTTATTAGCAAATCAAGATGTGAACTGTGTGAGTTTGCCTGGATATGAAGAGAATAGATTGCATAATTCGCCGGTGCGCTTATAACACCTACGCATTTTGTAGTGCTGTATTTGTATAGAATCTCTGCAAAAACTCGTTGAGCCTCCAAAATGGATGAATAAAAAATTGACTAACTTAAGCCAGACAAATGGTTGATGCTGTTGAGTAAAGGAGCCAAAAGAGGTGGATAGATAGGGGGATATTCAATGTTCTTATACGTTGATGTTAAATGACCTTGAAATTTAAGCGCCTTGCTTAGTCCACAAAATAACATTGCATCACCACCACCGTTGTTTCATATTCTCACAATATAGTCAAATGTGGCTCTAACCTCTATACTGGAATTCATTACACTTTGCTTTACGGTTTGTAATAAAATTCTGGTTTTGCTTTTATTGTTTCGAACTCTCAATTTCTTCAAAATCAAACATTCATAACGATAATATCTGATAATAAGCGAGCAATAACATTATTACAGGGAAAAGTTTTAAGAAACGTTTTCAAAAAATGAGGCTGATATTTAAGAAAATGAAGGCAAATGTTTTAGGCTAGATGGCTTTCTCACATAATCAAGTACTTAAATTTACCATTAATACCAAATCATTTCCACATGTCAATTTCTCTTTCGTCATATCTCCAATAATAAAAATAACAATGAAACGAAACATGCGGTTTAATTATATTTAAAATTGCAATTTCGCCAAATTTTCTAGTTGAAAAATGTTTTGAAGTCCGAATGCAAAATCTGATGATGCAATATTTTGAAATCCCAAAATATAAAAAGTCCCATTTTATCCAATAAAAATAAAGCTCCCAATTAGCAAAATCGTTCTCAATTGAGTTGGATTTTACATAAGAGCAATGCGAGTTTGCTCGTGCTAGCAATTTTAAGATTTTTCAAATATAAAGAGTGAAATGAATTTGAGACCGTCCATTCCCAAATTCTATTTCAGGTCGATCAAATATACTTTTGAGAATTATTTTTCAATTATGATTTCTGTGACGGAATCGCCTCAGCAAAATAATTTTCCATTGCTGGACCCTGAAGCTTTTATTTGTACAAAGCCTGATCTTTTTCAAAATAAGTCAAATTATTTTATGAAACCCTTTCCAAAATCTGAACCAGTTTACTTCGATGTAGCTAATTTTAAGTTGCTGGTCACGTTCACTTTATTTTGGATAATTTTAACAATTTTAAAGAAAACTGGACTAGGAGAAACAAAACATAAAAATAATATATGGAAGGTTTTACCTGGGCCTAAACAAATGTGGATAATTGGAAACGCTCATCAATTGTTTTCTGGAAAAGGTAAATTATAGGTACCTACAATATGAAAGATTTAAAAACCTCATAAAACAGAGAACGTTATTTTTTCATTAATTTACAGATCGTATGACGACGATGACCTCTTGGTGTCTCAAATACTCACCTTACTTTCAAATGAAAATAGGTCCAACCAAAATTGTCCTTCTCACTACCCCTGAGTCAATTAAAAGTCTATTGGCTTCAACAGATCCTGGTCACTTTAACAAGGCTGATTTCTACAAAGTTTTTACTCCATTTTGGAATGATGGCGTTGTCATTTCAAAAGCTGAAAAGTGGAAAGTGAGGCGACAACTTTTGGCGCATGCTTTTACCTTAAAATCCTTCATTGGATATATGAACATTTACAACAAAGAAAGCAAAGATTTAGTGGGACAACTTGAGAAGATGTTTAAAAACTCAGATGGGAAACCCATGAAAATTGATCAACTTCTTTGGAAAAGTACTCTATGTGTTATTTGTGGTTAGCAAAGCAAATTATGATTAAAATAAATTTCAAAATTTTATTATTCTAAAATCAATTGTTAATTTTTTCATTTTTAGAAACAACAATGGGTACAGATATTTGGGAAATTGAAGGGATTGAGAAATTATTGGAAACCTTAAACATTTGTAAACGTCTTTGTATGATGAGGATTCTGAGACCTTGGCTTTCTTTTAATTGGATATGGAAGCTGTATCCTGAGTCAAAGATTCTTGAGGATGGGGCAAGAATGCTTGAAGAATTCACAAAGAAAGTTGTAGATTTACGAAAAGCAAAACTTTTATTGGAGACCAACCGACAAGACAAAAGTTATAATGAGGAAGACAATAAAATAATAGGAAGTACGTTTTACTAATTTGCAAATTTTTTAAACTAAAGTATTTAAGGTTTATTTATAATTTACAGAAAAGCAACGCTTTAAAAGCATGATTGAGGAAATGATTGAGGCAGGATTTGATGAAGAAGCTTTAGCGGAAGAAGCCCAAACAATCATTACTACCGGATTTGAAACAACAGCTACAACAATTCAATTCCTTTTATTCCTTCTAGCATTGCATCCTCTTCATCAAAAACTTTGTCAGGAAGAGATTGACACAGTTTTGGGCGATGTATCAAACTGCCTCAATGGCGACTTTTCGTATTATGCATTATCCAACCTAAAGCATTTAGAAAGATGTATACAAGAAACTCTTCGACTGTTTCCAGTTGCGTTGATGTATTTTAGGAAACTGGAATCAACTTTAGTTGTAGATAAGCATTTAAAACTGCCTCCAGGCACTAACGTGGGAGTATTTGTGCCTGGAGTGCATCGTAATCCTGAGATTTTTAAAAATCCTGATGAATTCAATCCAAATAGGTTTAGTTTTGATTTTGAAAATGAAAACTCAGATGCGGTAAACAAAGACAAAATTAATCAGTATGCTTATATTCCTTTTTCTGCTGGAAGAAGAAATTGTTTGGGATTTAAATTTGGTTTGTTGGAGGTTACTGTAATGGTTGCCAGAATTCTTTCAAAGTTTAATGTAAAAACTACTGATACAATGGATAGTGTAGCTGTCACACCGGAAACTGTGCTATTGCCAGAACGTGGGTATAATTTTATATTGGAAGCAAGAGAGTAATTGAAATATGTTTAATGACAATTTACTTTACTTTTTTTGCGAGTTAACTCTTTTTAAGTTTATTTCTCCGATTGGATTTACAATTACAAAATACTCGCTTAATAATACAAAAGATAAGTAACAGTGGCAAAGCCAGAATTACAAATAAAAATAAAGAAACATCCAAGTGTCGTCTTTTCCACCATGGTTGCTGTGTACTTGGTGAAAGCAAAAACTTGTTGGTATTTTCATGTCTGCGAACGAATGAATAATTTTAAATATAACAAAAATCAATGAGCATCAAATACAAAATAGTAAAAATACCTTAAAAGATACTCAATCCACCAAACAGCCGTTTCCAGGGGTGGCGACATCCTGTCTTTAAAAATTGCTGTCAGTCGGTTCATTGCTTTCTTGTACCTGCAAATAAAATCCAAAAATCGTACCATAATCAACTCATAATCGATCCAAAATTTTATTTATTATTCATTAAGTCAACCTACTTGCTATTTTCAAGTATGTCGGTAATTGCGTTGACCAAATCTTGCATTTTCATATCCACAATTTCCACTTTTACTCCAGCACCCCTTCTTTCAATATTGTCAGCAAGCATATCTTGATCAAAGAGAATCGGAATGCAAATTAACGGCACCGAAAAATGAATTGCTTCAACCGTGGACCCCATTCCCGAATGGGTAATGTAAGCTTTGATTTTTGGATGAGCTAGGACGGTCTGTTGAGGCATCCACTTTGCAGTCATCACGTTTTTGGGAATTGAAGCTGCTGTAATTGGTTTTGAAACTTTCCACAAGAATCTTATCTGAGGGAATTGTGCCAACGCTTTAATAAATTCAATTTGAACTTTCTCATCAAAATGTGTAAATTCAGTCACAGTTCCAAAACTAACATAAATGAAACCATTTGGGCTGGAGTCAAGAAATTCTTGCATATCCTATAAAACAATTAAAATTATTCTGTTGTACAGTTTTAATGTGTTCAAGTACTTTAGTTTAATACCTTTGGAAGAGGTTTTGGCTTTTTCACAACCACATTTCCACCAATTTGAATAACGTTACGAGGAAGAGATCTTGCATAATCGTAAGAGTGATGTGAAGTTAGAAAAAGTAAATTAACGTTTCTATCCATTTCGTGAAAG
>JAANSO010004108.1:0-10464 GCA_036507315.1 Lepidocyrtus fimetarius | reverse complement strand
TCGGGCATAAACAAACCAACTGCCGCCTTCCTATCATCAAAATGTTGATGATGATCAAAACCCATATGCCACCGCCACCTCTGCACTTGCATACTAGTGCTTAGTCTCCTCCTAGTCTTCATCCTTCTGTAGATAATGACGATGACTATCATAATCGTCATTATTTTATTGCATACCATCAGAATATTATAGAAATCAAAGTCTATATCATTTTCTTTCAGTTTCACACCAAATGAAGGAAAATTTTCGTATATCTTACAATATAAATGTTTACCACCTATGGACATGCTAATATGCTGTAGAAAACAATCATAATCAACTAAAGGATCGCAATCATCATTATGATTACAAATTTTCATCGCTAATTTTAAGCAGTCTGTTGTATTAAAGTACGAATCCATAACGTGACTGTAGTACATACCGGGTAGACAAATTGGAGAAAATAACGCCCACTGTATTGGAGAATTTAAAAGAAACGGTCTACAATCCAGATTTTCGTAGGAGCCTTGATAATGATTTCATACCTGATTACTTCCCCTACACTGGTGATTCCAAATCCATCTGTTTAATGTAATTTCCCATTACGGGTTGAATGTTCGAAAAGTATAAGTGACTAGCCGGAAAAAATGAAGCATTAAACGAGCATTATTTTTCTATAATGTTGGAAAAGTTTCTAAAATCGTCCTGCAAACGGTTGCAAAGAAAAATTACGTAATGCTTTCCCTTTTTACAGAAATATAAATAAAATGTATTACTATATGATCGTACCATCTGCATTAGCCACTAAAATCGAAACCTATATGTGTTAAGAAATGGAAAGATGGATCTAATAGCGATTTGTAAACGCACCGTCACTCTCGCCGCCTGACTAAAACGAATAACGATAGCCAAGATAGTGATGGCAGTGGTCTGGTGTAGTGTTTGCCATAATGGATTGAATTGGTATTTTTTAGTTTTCGACCTGTAAAAATGTGCTGGCGTTGCCACTCCATTGAAATGTTGAGATTCTTAGAGAANAAGATAGTGATGGCAGTGGTCTGGTGTAGTGTTTGCCATAATGGATTGAATTGGTATTTTTTAGTTTTCGACCTGTAAAAATGTGCTGGCGTTGCCACTCCATTGAAATGTTGAGATTCTTAGAGAATGAAAGCAAGAACAAATCACTACAGATCACAAGGGAAGGAAATACAAACTGCCAATACATGTTTCCTGTTATATTTCTCTAATTTTGCGGCAGTTGTATTACATTATATCCTTCCATTTGTAACTTCCTTTCATCAGAGAAAACTTTGTACGGCAAGTCGTATGGCTCATTCATTCGAAAATAAAAGGAGAAATCTTTAAACAACAGCCAAGACATTCTTCCATTTTGTAAAGAAAAACATAGCTTGGTTCGTATACGAAATGGGAATAGTTTTCCACATGAAACCTTCTTCACAACCTTTTTAAAAAATTGAAAGGAAAGTAGAAAAGAATAAAAACAGAAAATTTTCTCTCGCCCAAAAATTACCCACTTCCGTATCCATCTAACATGATTCTGCTTTCTAACTTTACGGTTCTCTGCTGCAATTTAGAAACTTGTTCTGTTTCATATACATTTCCATTAATAAATTGTTTAGGCTATGCTGCCTTGTCAATGTTGGGATAAGCTAAGAAAAAATCATCAAGAGCCAATATGTGCCAGAATATTTTTTGTTAAAAAATCTAACACGAAATTGCAGCATCACAGATGAGTATAGTAAAAATGGCTGTATTTTCAATTTCTCACAGAAAACATAACAAGACAAGATGAATATTGCACATCTTCCAAAAAATTGTCGGTTCTCCTCCATTTTCCCTTTTCTCTCTCGTTGTTAAACCCAATGCCAAATGCTGTATGTAGTAAGGACTAATAGGAGACCATTTCAGTTGACTAAAACTAATTGGCAAACAGCGACCGACCCACACAAATCAAGCCTTTGTACTATAAGATTTTCATCTCATCATTCAAACACAGGAACATTTTTATCTTGCACTTTTTTATTCTCATTCTTAAATTTGCAACTTTGCAAGTTAATTTTTATTCATTTTTTACGATAAGAATGCACGGTCAGAGTCTTGACATTTTGATGATTTGCCTCACTGAATATATTTTACGATCTACTCTTATCCACTGGCAATTTTTCATTGCTGCATTTTTATAATCCTATTAGTCTGATATACTGACGTAGTATTTGCAAAATATGCATAAAACATTCATAGACATTCATTCAAACAGTCATATTTTATACGTAGGTAGACTACACTCACAGTGTAAGACCACTCAAAACTACTTTCATTTCGTTCATAATCACTTCTCTATTACGTAAGGTGCTAATAAGCTGTATATCCATTCAATTGTTATGTCAAAAACTAATCTAAACCCTTTTTATCCCTCTGAGTTTAATTTCTTACACAGACTTGCTTGTAGAAGCTATTTACGAGGTTGGTTAAAATCTGAGAAATATTTGCTTTGAGGTAATGGATGAAATGTGATAACAAATATTATTTCAATATTATGAAAAAATCAGAGATAAACTTAATGGAACAACATAAGTCCGTTCCTTATTACTCTCCTTCGGTGTTAAGTTTCGCAAACTTTTTATTCCTTGCTTACTAACTTGAATAATTATGTCACACCTCTGACGACCTTTAATTGGAAAAATATGATGTGGAGAAAGGCTTGTTTGCTTTATTAAGCGCATAAAAGAAAACCAATTACTTATTCGATAAAAAATAATTTATTAAAGTGAAGAATTCGATACCTAAGTTTAAGGATGGTGCTAATTGGTATACTGCATTGTTGATTTATCATAACAATTTTAAATTTTAAGGTTGGGTAATTACTAAATTCCCCCTTGAATTAAGACTTGTACTAAAAATAAATACAAGACGCAAACGTGGAATAAAAATAACCATTTAATAAAATTTTAGTTATGTATTAATTAGTTTACGAGTTAGCCGATACCTACGCACGCCAATATCTTTCTCACGTAACACAGAGATTTATTTTATTGCATTGTAAAACTCACGTTGCAATTTGTTTTTATAACAACTTACTTCAAGCGTGAGTTACGTGATCTTTGTTGATGTTGTGATGATGATGAGAAATGACGGTGGAAAACAGAGTAACCGGCAAAACAGGCAGATGGACGGGGAAAGCAAAAAATGAGTAAAATACAACGACGTACACAATATCTTCATCTATCCCAACCTCATTTTATTAGATTTAATATCAGATAAAGAAACCCAATTAGTTTGAATGATATAAATTAGAAGAGAAAAACTATGATAAAATGAAATAAAAATTTTACTACGGGTTTGCCTTTGTCTACGTAGTTTGGTAGTAGATTTAAAAAGGACATTTTTATTAACTTCTTTTCCGTAATCCTTGATGAATTACTTTAATTTTTAAGCGTGCATTTACGTGCGACTCTGGCTTTTTGCATCATTGACTACTATTAATATCTAACACCACATAAAATCTATGAAGTAGAAAGCATGCTCACTTCGCGAAGAGTAGACCACCAACCAAGCAAAGTGAATTTAAACCGTTTTTAACTAATATTAACACATATTGGGAATGTACAAGTGGTGTGAGAGAATTATACTACTATTCATTGACAGCTAATCATATATGAATCTGCGAAATGTAACCAAAAATACAAATATTTCTGCGGTTTTCTTTACTCTGTCGGTAGACTTGTTCACCACAAAAATGCTTTGCAGGTGGTTGTAAAATTATAAAAACATGTATCGGGTCCATTATAATGATACAAAATTTACTCATTACGTTCTTGGAACCAGCATCATGAGACTAAAATTACCGTTATATTTGCTAAAAAACGAAACTCTCGTAATTGATTTTAATTAAAACATATATACGTTCACAGTAATCACTTAACCATACTTTGTAAAACGTTTCAATCATCAGGGGAAAGTGTTAAGTACAAGATAAGGTTGATAGTATTGGCCTTGCACCTGAAAGTCTGGAAAATATTAGCAACCAATCATCAGCAAATGGTTCTGGCGCTATATCTTAATTGAAGTAGTTTTTTATTCCAATTTTTCCCTATTTTTCTGTATGTTCCTCCATGTTCCTTATCTAAAGTGACAGTAAAATATGACAAGCACTGTTTATTTACGCTCAGAGAGTTTTCATACGAAAATATCTGGCTTCTCTCTGGATTATCTACAGAATCAGATAAAAAATATCAGCAGTGGTAAAACCAATGCGAATGTAGATTTTAACTAATTGATCAGTCATTACGTATTTCTCGTAGAAATAACTCTACAATAATTCAATCAGCAAAGCGACACTTTTAGCGCTTCATTTGTCGTTGACCAAACATGCTTTAAATTACCTTAATTCTCTTTTGTAAAACATAAAAATCATTTTATTTCTATAAAGCCAAGGATAAACGCGGTTAATTTAAAGACATACCTGCTGTGATCTTTATGAGATGTTTTAACTAAATCCATATTTATAATGGTTGTAAATACATCAGATAAAAAAAGCTTCTTCCGTCGGTACACACACAGCCATCATATAAACATTGTAGCAGCGGTCTGTTTGGCATGAATTCAATAAAAATGCTTATCTTTTTAAAAGTATGCATCAATGCATTTTGCCATTGTAAAAACCTATACAAGAGAATTGTATTTTTGCTTAAGCCAATGCTATTTAGGTAATTAAAAAAGGGAACGTGACACGGTCGCGGTGGATATGTTGCGGGTTACCGATGATGGTCAGCAATCACCAGCCAGATTACAAAGAGTAGACCACATCCTATTTGAATTCACTCACCTACTTATTCTAATGTTTGTGATTATCTTCCTCCATCCTTCTATTGTTCTTTTTCTTATATTTTTCACTTTTATGGCAAATTTCCTTCCGTTTAAAAGCATGATCCTCATCGACAGTAATTTTAATCTTTGTTTTCTAAAAGACATCAATTTCTTTAATTTCTTTCGTTATTTATATTCAATTATCAAACGACCTATATTTACTTTGTCATTTTTGTATAAGTTAGTCTGTTCCCTATCGTTTTAATGAGTTACGAGACAGATACTACCTCTACGTGACAAAAAATTCTTGTTTATGTTGATGATGAATTAATCGATGTTGGGTAAAGCTGTTAAATATGTTGATCATTAAATCAGTGTCAAGTTGAATCAGTTTAAAGATTTGGAGCATCTACGTAAAATGCTATACTATCATATTATCATCTGAATGTCAATGAAGCAAAGATTCTCCAAAATATCATTTTGATGTACTTTTAGCTTCTGTGTTGTGCATCAGATTTTATTCATAATCATTTTAACCACTTTTAGTAATAGTAATGAAGCTAATGATTATAGGCATTTAGAAATATGGCGTGAGTGATCTGACAAAAACAGGAAATGCAAAGTGCATCTCTAGCATAAAAATAGTATGCAAATCTTTAAAAAACATATTTGAAATTGATTTCACGACATCAAAGTAAGTTCATTTTAGAGTTCACTAGCCGCCAGAGTGAGATTAGAGTGTGATTAGGCTTTCTAACAAAATTTAACAATTTTGTCTTTGATTTTTTATAATGAACTATGGCTCCATCATTGCATTCTCTAATAACTTGCACTTGTTGTTTCTGTTGAAATTAGTGAGATTAGATTGTGATTAGGCTTTCTAACAAAATTTAACAATTTTGTCTTTGATTTTTTATAATGAACTATGGCTCCATCATTGCATTCTCTAATAACTTGCACTTGTTGTTTCTGTTGAAATAAAGCAAATTAGGCTTCTGTCTGTGCTGTAAGCCACGCCACCACCATTAATACAATCATCATCATATCTCCTATAAATATGTAGAGCTCCACATTTTTAAAAATATAAACTCCTCTATCATTATAGTAAATGATTAAAAGAATGGGAACAACTGCACACTCGCCAAAACATGCAATTCAATGGCAATGATTGAGAGGATGACGATGGTGATCGATCGATGACACTGACTTGAGCAGAGACATTATAACAAAAATGTAGAGTGAATAATAATAGAAAAATACAGTTGCCAGGATTTTTATCTCGTTTCATAGATTATGATGAAAGATATGAATTTATGCAGTAGTCGAGTGCGACAACAGAGTCAACAGCGTCCTCAACATTCGAATAAGCAATAACAATAACAAGGATAACCTTTTTATGGTTTCCCATTTTAAGAGTAATTACCGTCATTAATTTATCTTTTTCCTCTGTCTTTTTCCTTCTTCTTCCCTTTATCAAAGAGATTGCAGAGGGTGGTAGGAGCAGAAGGGAGGTTTTAAATGATGCAGAAGCAGCAGCAACAAAGTAAAAACTGCAATAATGAGAAAGCTAAAGTTGTTTTGTGGTGGATGGAAGTAATAATAATGAATGAGGCTGGCTTAATGATGATGTTGATGGTATTCAATTGAATTGATGCAATTTCTGTGTAATTTATGAAACAAAAGTGTGTTGGACGATGTTGTAATCGTAATCACTCTCATTAAAGTCAGACCAGATGATGATAATGAAGATGTACCGTGAAAACATTCTTTTATTTTAGTGTAATGAGTAAAAATAAGAAACGGGCAAATATATACTTGTTTCGGGCAATAAAGCAACGGATACTGAAAACAAGAAGCCTTAATCAAGTGACATATATCAATTGCTCAAAAGAGGCTGCATTTCGAAGATTATTTCAAGTTAGAGAGCTTCTTTAGATAAAAATGAAATTATCGCAAAATAAATATCATGTCGGTTAATTTTAGTAACTCGAACAGTCAAATATTGATTTATTTTAAAAGAGAATATTCTTTAAATTATTTGCTTGCATTAAGAAGTCAAATGGCGAATAATGTTTCATTTTTTTGTAGACTATAGTAAAGCAAAAAATCAATTCTTGTCTTCTTAAGATAATTCATTTCTTTTCCCGTAATTTTGTTATTATTATTAACCTAAAAAAGTAAGTGTTAATGCAAAAGGAGCTTAAATTTGAAATGGGATATTCCACACAAGAAATATTTTAGAAATCATGTATCTTTCAGCAAAATCTTTTGCCACTTTACACTTTTAAAAAACCTCCAATACGCTACTACATGATGTATACAAGGAAATCTGCTTTTAGTTCATCTACTCCACAAAGTTAAAGAAGCTACGATAAAAACAGAAAAAGAGAGTGAAAACGTCGTTTGTGTCGCTAAAAATATAATATGTTGACGCTTATTTTCTCTACTTTCTAAGCAAAACCGAAAATGAGATTGAGGAAAGACACACTCTTTGAGAAAATATTTTTCTTTTACTCTTTCCTGCACTTGTTCGATGAGATGAGATCGGTTTCGTTTAAAAGAAGAGTACCAAAATTCCATTTTATGAACTTTTACATTTTAATGCATTTGAAAGCAACCACGTCCACCTTTTTGATAGTAAAAAATCGATACAGATAAAATTTCTTTAAATGAATTTTGATCATAAAAGATTTAGAAATCACTTTCCTTTATTTAGCAATGAAAACTTAAAAGGGTTTCAAACCTTCTTTTGCTGCTTCTCCCAAGCAGGATCCAAAAGACCTTCCCTCTCCCATTCCTCCTCCTGCTCCATGTAACCATCATCTCCCATCCCCATATTGTTCATCATTCCCGGAGCCGCCATCATTTCGAAAAAATAAATATATTTTACCTAACTTTTCTAAATAATTATTTTGTCGAACTACTTTCCTCCTCTTTTATGGAATTAAGAAACTGTTAACGGTCGATGATAACTCAAGCACACAAACCAATCACAAAATTCTTACAAGAAGAATCACAAATGTTCATTCGCGAACAATGGAGGTTACTATCTCTTTCAATAAAGAGTAATTTTTGTGGGTGTATTGAGAGAGTCGAGCTTAATGGTAATCCCAGCTTGAAACTTTTTCTTCGTTAAACTGGATTAGGATTGTTAGCCAACTCCAAATCTAATTAACAGGTCGTATTTTCGTTTAAATAATTCCGTGATTCCTCCACAGGTGAATTCCTTTTTGCCAATTAGCTATAATATATCGATGATGATGAAATTTACCGGTAAATAATATGAAAAAGGGTTAAATATCAATCACACACACACACTCAAACAGACCGATAACATAACAGAGACCACCACCGTCACCACCAACCAGTCAATCTGGAAAGTAAAAAAGGTTCATAAAAAACGAGAGAAAATCTCGGTCGGGAAATTGGGAGTTTTATTTTAGAGGAAAAAGTGTTCCAGATAACCACCCAAAAATATACGCTGGGGCATGTCTCACAATCTATATCATTCACAGTTAAGCAAAAATTATACAAAATCCTTTCCACTGTCTTTATATAATCCTTACTTTTTACAACATTCCAATTTAGATTTTACTACATTATGCATTTGCATTGATTTGCATAGGAGACGAAATATATAGACATGTCTTCTTCATTTTGTGTAGGTTGTTACGTAATTTTTAAAAACATGCACTCTTTTTATTTTCGGCAGTACTTTCGTCATTCAAGTTAGTGTACTATTATTAAGTCCGACTAATGACGAGGATTTACTATTTCAAAAACGAGGCTAACTACATAGCACTGATTTAACGATGCTGCCGTTACATTTAAAAGTCTGCTGATGTTGCTGCAACGGTATTCACTTGGTTTCATGCGAATTTTTACATTTTATCTTATCCAATATATCTAACGGAACAACCTTTTTTAGATTTTAAAAATACATTTAAAACAGCTAACAACCATGATACATATCCACTTTTTATTATTAGTTCATGTGCAAAAAAAGAGAATTCTGTCGTGTCAAATGCTTAGACAGAACAAGAGTGTTGGAATGAATAACTCTTTCCCTGTCTCTTCTCTCTTGGTGGATTGGTTTTGGAATGGAACATCTATCTAGCCCAACTACATACAGAGAATCAATGTGCAGAGTCTCTTCTTTTCGGATTCAGTAAAAGATCGAATTGAAAACAAAAATGCCTTTTCCCGGCTCTCTGGCTGCTTCAACTTATACTGCTATTCTCGTTCTGTCTAAATTTCTTTACTTGACTCTACGCATATATCAAATAGTATTTAGAAAAAATAAGCGAGGAAAACTATGCTTGTAATAAATAAACACACAAGTCACAAGGCAAAGAGGTATGTATGTGTTACGTACGTACATTACCGTGATTCTCTGATTCACCCTCTTTGTATGATGATACTTGCAGAAATTTTTATGAACATGCAGAGACGATGAAACTTACAGATCACAGTCTAAAGAGACCGTGATCAGTGGCATTGGACGAACTGACGATGAGGACGATGGGAAAACCAAATACAGCACTAGCACATGTACTTTGTTACGGAAAGGTATATTTATTTCCTCCCCTTTGCAAAGGAAAAATGATACGGATATACCCTCAAGAAACTGTGCAAAATGAATTCTGCAAGAAAAGGGGTACTTTGACTCACATACAAAGGGCAGAAACAACAAAGCATGCCAACCACTGTTTAAAAATTAATACAGTATTCATTCATAAATATTAAATAAGTTCAAGACCCAAAAAGATCAACAATGAAATTCACAACGCTCCAGAAAAAATCCAACGGGAGATTTTCTTTTCTAAAGTAAGATCATACCGGAAGCCGGCTGTCGACCAGTTTTGTTCTCGATTTCATCAGAGGAAGGTACATAAGATTAATTTTACTCGACCACAATATTTCTCCAAATGTAATATTCATGATTAAAGTTAGAGATGGGGTGAAGTGTATAAAACATGAAATTTTGCATAATGTTGCGGTCATAAAGTACGGTTTAATGAAATATATTTTTTATGATTTGGGAGAGTACAGTGTTTGTTAATTAAAAAGAAAACAACCTGTACTGTGCCAAAATATGTTTAAATTACCATTACGCTAATACTGCTCCCTTTCTATTCTCTTTCTATGCTATCCGATTTTTCGGATTGTTCTGACGTAACTCGACTTTGTCATGCAATGTAATTTCCTCTAAACTTATAAAGTTTACTCTGCCACCGTTCTGTTTACAATTTTCTCTAATCAGACTTTAAAGCATAGAAGGAGCATCATACAGTCAGTCCTTTCTGTTTTCTCTCAACCTTTTAAAATAAAAAAACGAGACATCTCTTTAAAGGAAAGATAACCTTATTAAAAGCTCAAATCTAACCTTTTAATTTGCAAAAGTATTCACAGGAAGGAAAAAGACAAGGCGATTACCATGAATCTTTCATAATGATGTATGTTTTGTATTTTGCGATATGCTCTTCTGTTTCAACTCTGTTTTTCCTACTCTTCCTGCTTTTCTAGTGGTTTTCTTCTTTTGTGCAAATTACAAAAATGCTATACATACAACAATAACACCTTTACTCTAATTTTACATTTTTAAAGAAAACACGTTGGGGTGTATTTTTCTGAGCTTTTGTTAGATAATAGAGTGAA
>JAANSO010004107.1:0-10464 GCA_036507315.1 Lepidocyrtus fimetarius | reverse complement strand
AGCAGTCTGAAATGGATAAAGATAGATCGTAAAAATTTTACTAAATTATAATAAAATTCTCGTTTTAAAGTGCATTTACGGTAAATGTTAAAAATCTTTAAAAGAAGAATAGAAGCGGTAACCAGCTGGTAAAATAATCATGTGCAGAGTGATTATATTTATTAATACCATCCATAGTAACTCTCATAACTTGGCCCGGAGTCGGTGGTGGTCAAATCTGAATATGTTATATTATAATCTGGAATCGTTTTCCTCTTAGGTTTTCCTTGAGTTTCAGGGATTCGTGGCTTTCACCAACCTGTTTTGGAATGTTCTACCCCGCCGTCAATCCAAACTGCAACGTCACCGTTTCCATTAACACTGGAATGCAACGACCATTATAAAATAAAACAAATAGTTTGCTTTGTCAGTGAATCAGATTTGATGTAGCAGTTTATTAAAAAGTGCACATAAACAGATATTTGTAAAATGAACTTGCTTGGGTTGCACAAACCATTCAACTTCTAAATCATTTCCGGTAAACAGGAAAGGAAAGCATGTCAAAAGAAGACTTGCAATTACATTTTAGGCAGAAACAAAATTTTCTTTAAATCCACAGCTTATTACGAATAGATTTAATGGCAAAAGCATGGATAATTTCTTGTAAGAAAGCATCCGCTTTCCATTGTTTGTCCCCCATTCTCAAATCCATAAAGGAAAGAAAACAATAATGAAAGTTTTACGCCCATTCCATTCCCCTTTTAAACATTTTTTCATTCACACAATTTGAAAGAGTAATAGAGTTTCTCTTATAAAACACTTTTGGTGTTCCCTCCAGTTGCATAACACCAGATCAAAGCAGGGAAAACTTTCACATTTTCCGCCCTGAAAAAACGTTTTTGTTAGACTATTTCTCAAGAAATTTATTAAATTTCCCCGGTTGTTTTACACGTTTCTCAGATAAGAAATTGTTTTCAGATCTGTTTTTGAGAAGACGACTGTAAAGATAGAAAGGCAACTCTGAATTTAAAATTGTCCTCATTTTAAAACGGGAACTCAGGTTTATTCTAAGGGGGTCAGAATAAAAAATTGGAAGATACGACACCAAATAGTTTACTAATATGTGTTTATATGTTTTTTAGTTTATGTCCAAAACATAATGATATCGTATCTGATCAATTGACAAAGTTGTATATTAGATTAAAATATTTAAAGACTTTGTAGACTGAATTTTGAAAATTGAATAATCTAGAACAATTGCTGTGTTCCAGCAAACCTAACCTTTTTATAAACGTTTATTTTCACTTAAATATCTATAAAAAGGTCAGTGCACTAATAACGAGATAAACATTAGCAAAGATCAAAAGCATCAAAAGCGATTGACGCTCTAAAAAATAACAATCCTACAGATACCCGAATTTTGGAAGGAATAGGACACTTGGAAATTGTTTTCTATTGAGATATTCTACTTTTTATACCCGAATTTTAGAAAGAATAGGACACCTGCAAATTGTTTTCTATTGAGATATTCTACTTTTGTAACTTGTACAAAAGGTTCTTTATTTTGCTTATTCATTTTGAAAGCTTTTTGAAACCACCTTTGTGTATATCTTAATTAATCGATTTTGAAAAAAATGTACTCTACTTTTGCATAAATCTGTTTATCTTATTCGATTAGAAATGTTTAATTATAAAAGAAGCACTATTCGTGATCTATGTGCTTGTACTAAAACAAGAGTCAAACTCGGTTTATTAGGATAAGCATAGCGTAGTTTGCAGTTCACAGTTGGATGCGCGATATCATTATATAAGCAACTTTTAGTTGGAATAAAAACGCAGAAGGAAATCCTTCCCATTTAGTTGACCTTTTTCTCAATTATTACTTGTGCATCGTCTCGTTTGCTACTTTTTCTTTTTTGAGTAATTTTCATTATATCAAAAATAGTTGCTAATCTGTAATGAAAGCCAAGCGAAAGAAATTAGAAGTTTGTTTTTCCTGGAGCTGATTTTTTTGATAAAAACTGCTGACTCTGTCGCTACAAGTCAGGTGCCATAAAATCCTAAGCAAGAGTACGGAAATGCAACGACCGTCTCCGTTTTTCTCCTGTTTATATTACGTATATACAAAGATAGATTGCTTCATAGACACGGTCCTTAAACGTTTAATCTGAAAACAATACGCTTAGGTAAGCAAAAAATTAGGCAATTTGAAATAAACGCTGTTCAAATAATTTTTATTTGCGTTTATAAAAACTGAATTCAGATAAGCTGTCCTAAGTTTTTCTCATGGATAATTTGCTCCTTACTTCAGAATTATAAAAGCGCGTCTTGTCATCTCAAACTTTTACATTTTTTATTTTGCAATAACAAATTTTATTTTTAAAATCTTTTATTTCTGACACTCCTTCAAGCTCATCCTGTTCTGACTTTATTTCATTTTCAGTTTTTTTTTTGTAAATTGATCACTCCACTTTCCATACCGAAATAGAAAAATGAGTACAAGGGTTTCACATTCATTTTTCGGATCCAGTTGTTACTAGCTTGAAAAGCTAGTTATGAAAAGAAATGAGATACAGTAAATGCAAACAGGAAATATCAGTTGTTTTGTTTGAAACGATATTTTAAAACATAAAATTGATTAAGAGTTTGTAAACAAAAACAATGCAAAATTAACTGCCGATTTGTAAACAAATAGAAAAATTATTATTTTAAAAGAGAGGTTTGGTGTGATTTCTACAATCTAAAAAATGGTTTTAATCATGTTTACCAAATTTTATAAACCAATCAAATTCAAATGGGTTGCGCTTTTGCTAAAACAGAGTGCATCATTGAATGCTTAAATAGTCTCGATGTCGTTCATTGGCTTTCACTTTTCAGTTTCCATTACCCACCTTCTCATTTATTTCGAATTTAACTTTCTTTGATTCTGGCAAACGGCAAGCTAATGTGATGACTAAATATACTCAATTGACAATAACTGGAACAGACGCAAAGAAAATTAAGTGGGGAGTGATGTGTCAAGTTAACAGACTAGGTGACATGGACTTCTTGATCTTGCTCTTGTCAAGTCTTGTTTTCTAAATTGAGGAGGTGGAAAGGATTGAGGACGGAAAAGAAATGAGAGGAAGTGGAAAGCGTTTTTTTGCTAATTTTTAAAGAAAGTTCTTCGCTTTGTGAATTTGGCAGTTGGGTCAGGAAGCTGATTAACGAAAGAACGCCTTTTCGAGGTGTTTTGATTGCTGGTAATTTTATTACAAATTGAAATAGAATTGTAAGAGTATCTAGAAACTTTCATTTCCATTTTAAACGAAATTATTGGATTAAAACTTAATTGGTTTTTAGTTCTAACGACTCAAAAGAAAAACAATCAAAATAGTTAAATCATTTTTTAAAAGATTTAGTATATTTTAGTGAAATATGCAATGACTAAAAATGCAATTTAAACAAAGACCTCAGAGAGCACCTGGTTTGCTGAATTTACTAATTTAAGTACTCATAAGCAACAATTACATACCTTTTTAAATACCTTCTGAACATTTTAGCAAAAATCAATAAAGGTGATTTAATGTAGCCAACCATATTATGTCTTTAAAGAGAATCTCTGGAATGGCTTTGTTTTTGAAATTGTGTTTTTATTACTCATTCACTGTTGGTTATGTAATTTTACCATCAAGAGATAGAAGAAAAAATCATAAAAAATCGTTCATAACTTTTATTTGTTTCTTCCTCAAAAACTGTTTGTAGATATTCTCATTTGCTCTTTCTTTTCAAATACTGACTTACTATTTGTTTAATTTTTTATCATTTCAAAGATAGACTTCTAAATTGTATGAGAAACCAAGTAAAAAAAACTGGGGCATTTTCTCTCCCACTTGTCTTCTTCAAACTGCAGTATAAAAGTATTGAAATACATTCTGGAAAGTACTGTTTGTTTGCCATGGCTAATTTGTGTGGAATTAATCTTATAAACGTGACCTAATACATACCTAATACAACCAATTTACAATTTTTGGCGTAGAACTTTTAACATTTTTTGAAAAGTTCTTCAAAGTTTTGCAACGCGTGTTCACCCACCTATGAATGGCTACATTTAAGTGATGAAAAACTTGTTTTAGTAGAGAATGACAAAGTTTTTTGTCCCCTAGAACAAAATCTTTCAATATGAAATAGTTCACCCTGCTATTGCATGTACCTTAAAATCCTCAGAAGGGATACAATTGGAACTGCAACGACCTTCGTTGTTACTTTTCAACTGCTTAGAATTTCAATTTGAGATTAAATAATTTCTGCTACCAAGCTAGCTCAAGTAGAAGTTGTGATTTGTTACATTTCCAGTATATAAACCAAATGCGTTTCAAGAAATGCCTGTTTGAATATCATACATTTTATCCCACTCTTGTTCGAATATTATTTTTAAGATTTTTCATCAAATTAAAGTTTATTTTCGGTATCCCCTAATTTGTCCCACAGAAACATCGAAACATGCCCTACACGACATGCCATGATTTTTATGCTTTATGTCAGAACCAAACTGTAGGAAGAAAAATAATAAAATATTTTTTGGTTAATGTACCTATATTGACGTATTAACTTCAGCAAAAAAGCTAGATTTTAAAAAACAAGAATGACAAGGAAGGGACAACAAAGAATTGTCAAGTGAACGAAGACGAGCTTTAAAATAAACCGCATAACTATATATGTCTTTCGTAAAAGTTAAAAACTATTTTGAGAACATGGAACAAAGCGTCGTTAACTGAATTTTAAATCGGGTTTGCCTTCAATTTTGTTAAGATTCGATAAATTTCAAGGAAATCCATATTTTAATTCAAGTCTAATAATGCCCAAATCTTGCTTTTTACGTAACCAAATGATCTTATGAATGCTAGCCTCCAAGTCATTCAATGGCTGTTAAACTTTTCAGTTTCCAATACTCGCCCTCTCATTCATTCCGAGTTTAACTTTCTTTTATTCTGGGAAATTATGAGTGAAGCAAATGGGATGATTAAATTTACTTAATTGAAGTTAGCATAGCCAGACTCGCAATTAATTAAGTGCGGAGCGGGGCGTCAAGTTCACTGACTAGTTGACATGACTTTTTGGTGTTGTTCTAGTCAAGTCTTGTTTTCTAAATTGAAGTGGTGGAAAGGGTTGAGGGCGGAAAAGGAATGACAGGAAGTGTAAAAAAAATTTCGGTGGCTTTTTCTTGATTTTGGTCCTTTGCCAATTTGGCAGTTAGGAAAGGAAGTTAATTAACGAAAGCAAGTCTTTTTAAAGTGTTACTACTGCTAGTAATTTTATTAGAAAGTGAAAAAGAATTGAAACAGTATTTATAGGCTTTCATTTGCATTTTTAAAAAATTCTTAAAATAAAACTTTTTAAGCTTAATGAGTTTTTTAAAATTCTAATGGCTTTAAAAATTCAATAATAATAGGTAACATCTCCTTAACTAGATCATTTATTGTTAGTTTGTTTGAATAAATTGAATATCTTACAATCAAGTTCTCAAAATTTATTTCATCATTCATCTGTGATGAATAGTTTACTTACTAATTTAATTTCTTGCTAATATTAACATAACTCATCTATTGTATTTACTGCTAAATATTTTATTAAAATCCAATAAGGATGATTTAAGTTAGCCAAGCGCATTAATCCTTTAAAAAGAATCTCCAGAATGGCTATGCTGATTATATTTAAAATTGTGTTTACTTCTCATATATTTACGAAAAGCTGTTAAAGGAAAGCGAAACGTACAAATGTCAAAGATTATTGCTCCTGTGAGTTGACTTAGATAGTGATGAACGCATTACCCATTTGGTCCCTTTGATGGTTATTGCGAAAATCTACACATCAGCTTTTGAATAATTATAAAACATTCCAATAGTAATCAAAATCGTAAAGACAATCAACCAAAGTAAAGTTAGCTAATAAATACTCCATCAATTTCACCATTTTCAACGAAAGATCTAATTTATGTTAAATTTGTTTGTACAAAAAAACGTATACAGTCATTTAAACTTTAAATCTTCATATTTACTGAAAACAAATAGATTTGGTTAACAGCATTTTTCTCCAGTAAAAATCTTTTTTAAAAACAAATTTTGCTCTTTTCATGTAAGGAATGGAAAAAAACTGAAATATGAAAATGTGTTCTAAAACCAGAATGCTTTCTCGTTCACAGTTGGTTGCGTAATTTTAGCATCAAGAGATCGAAGAAAAAAATCAGAAAAAATCGTATATAACTTTATTTTGTTACCTTTCTTGTTTATTTATAATTTGTTCATGTTTTCATTTGTTTCTTTCTTATCGTAGTATTTTTTATCATCTCAAAAATAGACTTGCAA
This sequence comes from Lepidocyrtus fimetarius, assembly GCA_036507315.1. Classification (NCBI taxonomy): domain Eukaryota; kingdom Metazoa; phylum Arthropoda; class Collembola; order Entomobryomorpha; family Entomobryidae; genus Lepidocyrtus; species Lepidocyrtus fimetarius. Next base: position 4,141 of record JAANSO010004107.1, on the reverse strand, counting down.
ATCGTAAAAGAAACCAAGCAAAGAAACTGGGGCATTTTCTTTCGTCTTTAAACTGCAGTAAAAGAAATGATATAAAATCTGGAGAAACTGTTTGTTTGACAAAGGTGCTTTTGTAGCAATTGTTTTGATCTGATAATAATAATTTAACCTAAGTGCAACTTAAAATTTTGGGCGTAAAATTTAAATTTTCTAAAAAGTTCTTTAAAGTTTGTACGTTTGTGACGCGTGCTTATCAACGTGTGAATAGCACCATTTTAGTGATGAAACAAACTTGTTTCAGTAGAGAATGACAAAGTTTATTTTCCCTAGAGCAACATCTTTCGATAGACAACAGTTTACTCTGCCGCTGCATGCCATGCGTAATAAAAATCCTCAAAAGAGATATATTGGAAATTGCAACGACCTTCTTTGTTTCTCGTATACTGTTTATGTTTTGTGCTTAAAGATATCTATTTTATCCTGCCGTCATGCTTGGTAAAATAAAAGTTCTGAATTGTTACATTTCATGTGCAAAGCCAACTGCAATTTAAAAAATCGCAATTCGAATATCAATCTTTTATATCCCACGCGGGTTACAATATTATTTACAAAGCTTCCTTATTAAACAAACGTTGATTTTCTTTTGATACTGGAAGAAAAACGGTGATAATCAAAGTTCACTTAAAATTCAAACAAGTTTCTATTTTCCTCTTGTTTTTTTGTTGAAATCAATCAATCCTTGCTTTTCTTTAATTTTGCAAGATAATCTTCATTTTTTGGGGAATCACAAGTGGAAGAACGCATCGCTCACGGAAAAGAACCATGTCTGAATCCCGGTTGGGAGATTTTAAATGTATTGACTGATATGCAATGAATAATGGTGTAGTAATGCTGTCAAGAAAATGATAAAATAAATACATTTAGGATTTCTGAGCAAACTGATAAAGATTTTAAAGAAAGGGAAAGAAGAAAAACTAGAGTATAATTAGATAACAAAACATTCGAAATACATTTACTGAGGTAAAGTGTGTATGGACTTTTTAACTTTAGCTAAAATACTGGATAATATAAAGCGACGTTAACTCCATTTTTTATTAAGTTTTACCTTATATTTTGTTTAGATGTGCAAGTGTCATTTTCAATTACTTATACTTTACATAAAGGTGGAACATCGCTAAAAAATTTGTAAATATTATCATCCCTGATTATTGCTCTTTAACATCCAAAATGAGCTTGTTCGTCTCATTTTTCTCTTGTTCGCTTCCACTTGAAATTTGTTATTGAAAGAAAATTTTATAGGTTGATGATGAGGAAGGCATCAGCTGCAGAAGGGAAGAGAAAGCAATTTGGTCGGATATTGAATACATTTTTCATTCTTTGTAATGAGCTTAAACGGCAGATAATTTCTGATCAAGATTTCAGTTCTTGTCGGTAATAGATTTGGTGTCCCTCTTTTCATCTCATTTCGATTTCCAAAAGAATAGAATTGTGTAGGAGAAAAGGTGAAAAGTCCTGTAAACAACTGTTGTTGCTTTTCTATAGAATGAAAATATTTTTCGTTGCAAAAGTCACCTTTTCTTTAACTGATCCTTTATATTGCATAGATTCGGGTTAAATTGGTGGAGTGCAAGTATTTAAAAATACTATAAATTCGTGTAGCAGTTTTAAAAGAAACTTTCATTTTGATAAAGAATTAATTTAATGCTAAATTAAATTAATAAAATAAATAAACGCTACAAATCTAGTCTATGACAAATGTATTTGTGAAATTTAGCTTTTATTGGCGTTTACCTTTCCAACTGTAATTTTGTTTTTTGTTTTGTTATAGCTGGTCGAGAAGCTCAATAAGCAGTTTAATTTCTTTAGCTATTCTACAAGGATTTAAGTCATCTTTGCTTAATCCGGAGTTCGATTTGACACTCGATGAAAGGTTCGAGTCGGCAGCCATTCGACAACTTAATTTCGTTCAAATGAAAAGTAAGCCAAATTTATATTATACAGTTACTTTTTTGAAAGGCAAATTGCCTTTAATAAAACATACGGTACACACAGTCCTAACATGGCAAGGTGGGTTGAAACTAGCCATTTCGCTCAATTTAATAAAATTCGCGTTTAAAAAGTTCGTTTACTGTAATAATTACAGTTATTGTTAAAAAGCTGCAAATAAAGGAGGGGAGCAGAAACCAGCAAGCAAAGTAATCATTTGCTTTTGCATACGTAGCTTTACACAACTGAAAAAATACAGGTGAAAAATTAGTTTTGATAAATCTCACGAGCAACAATGTTCGAAATAAAATAAATTATTTACAAGCAGCCATCATGGTTTGCTTCCGTGTTGTAAGCTTGCTTTTAATATGATTTATTCATTAGTAAATCTATAGTTTTTAATTATTCATATTTCTACGAGGCAGGAGTTTGTATCGAACGTGTCATTTGCATGGAAATATTTCAAAATTTCAGCATCTTATAAATATAAAGTTTTAGTGTAAGTTTGCCAAGAAATGAAAACTGCAAATGTAATTTATTTACTTTTTATTGGGCAATTTCCATTGAGAATGAAGACGGTGATTAGGAAACATGTTTTTCTATGTAATTTAATTTGTCATGAAATATGACTCTTATTTTTCCAAATTTTATCAGGGACACGCTTAAATTACCTGAACTAGTTTAGGATGTACAGCGGAAAACAACTGCATCACTGTGGGATGGCAGCCACGTTTTAAGAACGTTTTATGCCCATTCAATTCCCCTTTTTAGCAGTTTTTTATTCACACAATTTGAAACGGTAACAGAGTTTCTCTCATAAACAAACCTGTTGGTGTTTCCCCCGGTTGCATAACACCAGATCATTACCAGTAGGAAAAACTTTCACTTCTTCCGTCCTTGAATAAAACGAGTATTTGTGTTAGACTTTTCCTAAAGCACTTACTAACTTTCCCTGGTTGATTAACACGTTTCTCAGAAAGGGCTTTGTTTCAGTTTTCAATTCTGCTTTGAAAGGACGACTGTAAAGAAAGAGAATATTCTGAATTCAAAAATTGTTCTCGTTTTAAAAACGGGATCTCAGGTTTAATCTATGCGGATCACAATAAAAGCTGGAAGATTCGAAGTAAGCCTGATATTTGCTATTTGACTTTAGAGTTGTATAAAAATAATATTTTCGCTTTCTTATAAAACAAACAAAAGATTTTGTGGATTTCATTGCCTTTTGCTAGAATTTCAAAAATCACACAGTTACAATAAAAAACTTACAATTAATTAGCCCCTAAACTTTAGGATAAATTTAATATTTTAACATTTAAATAGCAATTTCCTCTAGTTTTTTTCAAAACGAGCTAATTAGCGTATGTCGGTTTAAGATATACATCTGTTGATTGAACCTTTTATTCATTACATACAGAATTTGGATCAGCACAGAAATCTCAAAAATTGTAAAAGCCAACTACATCCTATTCATCACAAATCCCTATTTTACCTTGATTAGAGCTATGCCTTCTTCTGTAGCAATTTTTATGAAAGTAATACTTTAAAGTTCAACGTGAAGGATATGAAAACCTGGAAAGTAAACTTTGCAAGAAGTGAAGGAGTTAGTTACCTTGATCAGCATTATCAGCTCACGCTGTGAATTGTAAATAGCGTTTTCGCATTTTAACAATTTCTACGAGTTTACAGGATGAAGCTGAATAAGATAAAAAGAACCATGTAGAATAGAAAAGTCATGTAAGCAGATCCAGCTAGCAGTGATTCAGCCTTTGTGCTTGTTGAGCAGGAGGAGAAAACTTTTTTCACTTTTAAAAGGGAAATGAAAGATAGGATGTTTGGTATGCGGTCGATAAAAGGAGTGCTAGCCGAGAAACCTCCACACACGAGAAAAATAATTTTTACCGCTGTGAAGCCTTCGTAAAAATGCACCTTTTTGATGATGACATACAAGAAGCGTTAATTTTTGTTTATGGGTATTTTATTGCAGCATTTCGACTTTGATTTTGACAGCTATTTGTCAAACTAGTAACTATTGCAGGAAACTGATTGAATGGTTTTATTTTTTTGGTATCCTTATTACTAGCTTGAAAAGCTAGTCTTGAAAACGGTATGTTAGTCTGTCTGTCCGTCCGTCCGTCTGTCCGTCTGTCTGTTCCCACGAGAACTCAAAAATGCCTTA
>JAANSO010004106.1:0-10466 GCA_036507315.1 Lepidocyrtus fimetarius | reverse complement strand
TTCCATATTTAATCGCATCTTCCGTTGAAATGATCGACAAGGTAGTCACCACTATATTTTGTACAATCTCTGAGTTGTTCCCAAAGAAGAATATTTGTCAAAAAAAATTTCATGACAAGGAAAAAGAAAGTTTTTGCTACTGTACTAAATAGCAAAAGTGGGAGTTCACCTGGATTCCTTGATTGTTTTGTGGAACACAGCCAAACAGGATAAGTATATAATCGACCCAGCTACTGACGAGTGTGGAGGCTTTAAAATACACCACTGTTTACTGTAATTTAAATTGGTGTGGTACAATTAATGATTGCTTCTTCGTTTTTTGCAGATAAACTTGAAGGAGAGTTTGCTGGTAACACAGTAAACTTGGAGGATGAAGGCTGACCAAAAGTAATAGTAAATATTTGGGGTGAAGAGAGAGTGATGCGGAAGAAGACCTTCCATGACCATTTCGGTCAAAATCAGGGTACTAACTAAATTGAAAGAGTAGACCGTGCCAAACTGGTGGTAGTTGTTGGAGCGGTAGTTCCAACAACAACCCAACGAAGAGTTTTGCTGTATTGCAGTAAAGTGCGAGAGTCTGGCTCAAGCTATAAGAATCATTAGAAAGAAAGAAGACTACACAAGCAGCAATGTTGAGCCATCAGTATTGTTATCTCAGTACAGAGAATGCTACAAGTAAAAAAACTGGTAAGAAATATGAAAATGAATTCAAATAAAGAAAAGAGCGAAGATGGGAGATGAAAGTATGTAGTATGCAGTCTTAGGCTAATATATATGACGAGGTGAGGCGAGACCGTGTGCAAGTCTATCTGGTTTTGGGACCGAACAGGCATGCACTCTTTTCATTCACGTTACCATCAAACACACACATGGGGTTATTCATGTAAGGCAACGAAATTTTCAACCAATATTAATACCACTCACTCACAATATTTCTGTTAAACAAGAAAGGCGAAAGAAACGCGTTTTAAAAAGGATTCATTTCAAAACGCATGAGGCTAAAACCCATGCTGTTACTTTTAAGAGAGAGAAAGAGAGAGAGAGAGAGAGAGAACAGTGGATTATTTTATTAGTTTATACAGGCATTTACTTACCTATTAGCAAATAAGCTGAAGAGAAAAAGTGTAGTGGTGCTCATTACACCACACCGCCGCCTTTTCGATATTCTACCCAGCAATGGACTTTTTATTTAAGTAGCACTTTACTTATTTACTAAAAGTAGAAGAAGAGAAAGAAAGAAGCTAACAACATGTGCACAACAGCACCATTCACAAAGACTATTGTCTGTCTTCATGATAATCATGCATTCATAACTGAAAACTTAACTAAAAAAGCTCATCATCATCTTTTCAACTGATAAGCGGTATGCCCGGCCATTGAGCTCCCATTAGATCCTCATATCATTCACTTTGTCGTTTTACTCCCCTGTCAATGTTGATAAAACATACTTTTGCCTTCTGTGTATACAGAAAGCAGAAATAATATTATTATTATAATATTCTACCAATAATTCCAGCTTGTATCATTAATTTGTTAGAAAAATGGCTACTATATTGATTTAACCAGAGAAAAAGGAGAAAACACTTATCATTGACACTGAATAGCTAAACTGCTAACATTGTGATCACACCACGCAACCACTTGTCTGCAAATAATAAGGAGGGATCAGTCACAAGAAGGATCATCATTGCTACAGCAGTAGCAACAAAATAAACGATAGTACTGCAATGCTTATTTAATACATTTTCAGTTGCACATTTGCATAGTGAAAAATTGTTTGGTAACAGGGTCTGAGGCAATTAATATATCATGTGGGGATGCTGCTTATCTCCGTGAATTAATTTATAATTTGTACGCATTAAGCATATTTTGATCTGGATGGAGAATCAAGCCGCCTCCTCTTTACTTCTTGCATTTGATATCATTTCATACTTTTTATTATTATTAATATTATTACATACATGAAATGACGTGAAACATTTAGTTAAGTAGCTAACTGGCAACTCTTGTATATCGTTTCTAGTATTAATAAATATGATAATTATTTAACCGCAATGATTGGGAAATGTTATTTACTTATGTGACATTTAACCTGACCTAACCTGACTTAAAACTTCGTTATCATCATAAAGTTCATACATTAATGCAGACACAAATTCAAAATTCTGGAAGATTTTGTTTAGGATGGATGAGTCCAGAGTTAAAATTTATTGATGGGAACAGTATAATATAGGCTATTTATGTACAATAAATTTGAAGTTGGACGAACTCTAAATTAATCATATCACAGATGAACGATTATAATTTTGCAGTAGAAATGCAAACAAAGAAATACATAGTCGTATTAACCGTTGTGAAAAAATACAAATCTGTGTGGTAGGAGAATAAAGCGTACAAATGTGCACTATATGTTTTACTTTAAATATTATTAAATTTATAAAACAAGTTTTCCATTGCAAGCCAACATTATCATCTCTTCTCTCATGATCATAAAATTATCGTTAGTTCTGGAATCTACATCTGATTTACATCGATACTCAATAAATAACGGAATTTTCTATGAAAGCATTCTCATAGCTAAACACAACACAGCAATGGAGGTCTATCGCATATCGCCTTGTTACATATTATTTGACTGTGTGCATGAATTCATGGGTTATGTTGAAACAGGGTAAATATTTCCTGAGATAGTTATAGATAACTATCCCCAATCAGGTTTACTCAAGACCTTTGGACTCATATTTTCCTTTCAATCCATCCACAAAATGACAAACTTATGTACCTAAGCCAAACGAAATGTCTATAATTTTACATGTACTTCCAATTCCTTAATTCCAATTGCTAGTTTACTGGATATTGTTCAATATCTTACCGCACAATATATCACACAACTTAACATCTCATATTCATATGCTGCTGAGTGATATTTAAAGATAAGAGTTTTACTAAACGATTTCTATTCTTGCTTTTATCAGAATTCTCACGTTATACTCTTCTTGATATGTCACACATGTCATTTCTTGATAAACGACAAAAATTAGAATAAGAGAAGGGATGCATTTGAAATTTGAGTCTTACAGATCTCTGTGAAGTAACACCAAAAAGTTGAACATTTGGTCATATACTCTATTCAACAGCAACATTTTTTGACTTTTGACTTTATGAACAAAGATCTCATTATACTATTAAATGTTCTCGTTCCCCGCATTTTATTCCTTCTTTTTATTTCAACTGACAACATCTAGCCCTTCCTTATATCATATCCTTTTACTTATCGATTCCTTTTCTTGATAGACAAATCAACTGAATTAATTAACTTACTTACAAAATTTATTTTAATCTACAGAGCATACTTTACAAGTCACTATAACCAAGTTAGTATATGATTTTTTTAAAAAAATGTGATAGTAATAAGGTACAGCTCGTCGTTTACATGAATTTTTAGTTTTTGAGATTTTCAAAATGTTACTGAAAAATATTTTCGTGATATGTAGACAAGGATATGCATTATTAGCCAAATCTTGGAATGGCTTACATTAGTTTAGTAAATTTTACCTGATTAGGTAAAAAATGAAAGAGTAAGTAGAGCTGAAATTATTGTCGAGTTCAGTTAACAGGGCTTAACGTTAATATTCTAATTAAAATTCTTTACATTCATTGAGTCATTGAGTCAGTTATTATTCCAACGAAACAATTTAAATTTCAATGTACAGTTCCAATTGACATAATCTTATATGATTTCGACTTATTGCTTCATGATTAGCAAAAATGATTCCATCAGGACGAGTTTGCACAAAGGTATTAATATATTTGTGGAAAACAGCGTCCTGCTGGTAAGAAAGTAAGAAGCAGTAGTGGAGTAAGTCTTTCTTGAAATGCTAAAACTTGTCTTATTTATTTATGCATGTAAAGTATGCAGCATGATAGAAGCCGATTGCCGAAGAATGCCGCGCGTCCAAGTTAAAATCTAAAAAAGGAAACATAACGCAGCAAAAAGAAAGACAAAGAAATCACTTCGTGAAAAATGCAACTTTTAAGCTTTCTTGCTCTTAGTCAGTTTTTCTTATATTACACAAGCGTTTCCTCTTTTGCGCTAACAGCTAACCAACCATAGTTAACAAACAACAACATCAGATGAATAAACGTGCTTTGCTCTGTTATATTTTGTATAAAAAACTATAGGAAAGAAGTGTTTTTCATTCTATTCTCACTTGTCCTTAGGAACATTACTCAAGAACAATGGAAAATACAGGGATTGTGATGGTGGTGTGGAATTGGGGATGGATGATAACAAGAAAAGAGGAGGAAAGAAACCGAGTAGCACGCAGAAAATTCAGTGCATTCGTTTTGACTGCATATATTCTTGCTACACATTTTATTTTTACATATTGGCAACTTTGCATTGGCTTTATTTTTGGTTCTTGGTAATATCAGTAAGCTCACTTTACGACCACGATGTATGGAGTTCCTTGGTGGCATTAGAAAGGGGTAGTAGTGAACGGTCGATGTTGCTGTAAAGTTTATAATCTACATGTACAAAAAGAGAAATTTAGTTACGCGCAAATATAAAACTACTTTCACAAAGTAATGTTATTATTACTCACTCAAAACTACTACTCCATTACTCGATCCTTATTATTACAGAAATAGGCACAACAGCAAAAGCGAAAGGCTTGTGTTGAAAAGAGGAAAGAAATGAATTCACGTACAAGTTACTAAAATAAAAAATGTTTCGCCAAGTATTTATGTACTTCCTCGTATCACAACCGCTAATATTTTCAATACATAAAAAATCTATTTCAAAAGTAATTCATGTTTTGCAAACAAATACTAAATACTATATATACTTTTTGCTACTTGTTTGTACTTGACAATGCTTATTGCAACGCAACTTTGTACTCTCACCTTTCTCCATGCTTACACGCAAAGTAGCTATAATACAACAAACATCAGGTAAATCAAGGTTTCAAAGAATTTTATGACACGGAGAAATGTCTTGTATACAAACAAGCACCAACTAACATGCATAATTTGATATTTAACTGAGCTGCTGCTGATAGGGTGAACAAAAGAAAAGGTTAGAAAATCCCTACCACAGCATGCAACTATACTAAAGTTGTAAACCCTATGCGCAAACATGTATTCACAAAAAAATTTAGGAATAAATACATCTGGACATGTTTCCACTTCCGGATTTTTCTTACACGAGATAGTTAAATCGGTGGTCATTCAATCAGTAGAAAAGAACTGAATTACATCATATGAAAGAAAAACAATGTACAAGGCAGAAAGAAACCGCTTTTATTCTTCGCTACAGAACTTTGATTCAACTCACAAACGAAAGGAAACGGGGAAAGTTGAACAATTCATGTGAAAAAATAATCGGTACAATATTCAGTGGAAACAAACGCATTGCACCTTTTCTAGAAATATGGTCGACTTAGGTATAAAATAGCATGTTTGTACAACATATATTTACTGTAAATGTACCATAGTAGTAGTGGTAATGCCATTTTGTATAAAAATAACAAAATTATTAGATGCAGTTGTGTTTTATATTGATCATTTTAATATCTAAAACACATGTATTGGCTTAAGAAAGTCATATGACAAGGATAATAAAGCAGAAACAAATGTCCGACAGACTTTTACTTTTTATTATTGTTAGTCCGATAGCTTATAAAATCGCTTTGATACACTTCTTACTGCCATTCGTTTGGTATGACATTGCTTTCAAAGTATTGGAGTAAACTTATTACGAAAACAGTTAATGAAATATGTATTAAGAATTAAAACTTTCTCATCTCCTATTTGAAAGGATCTTATTTAATATATTCCCTATTAAAAATGCTTTCGGTTGTATCAAAAATGAAATTAATTAGCAAAATAAATCATATTGCTAGTTGCAAGTCGTTTGTCAAAATAGGGACTTTATAATGATTTTTACAAGATTTCAAAATACATATACCTTTACAAAAACGGTTTTAAACTGTAAAGGTGTTAAATTCATGAAAGCACTTGTGGAGTCTGCCTGGACAAGTGTGTGACACACGGGAGGGAGAACAAAACTAAGTTCCCCCAATAACTTCCAAACAAAAGTATGTAAGTATAAGATACCTGGTAAAAGTACAAAGTAAAAAGATGTTTTAGCCTACCCCTTCCATTTGCTCTATGTGCGTAGATTTGGATTAATTTTCCACAGGTCTACAATCCGACTGATGTTGAAATCAGGAATAATTTAAATTCACGTAGACGTACCTATTCCATAATTTGAATTTTATATATTATTAAACTGCTTGTTTCCTTTGTCATTTCAACTTTTCATTAATAATTTTGCCTCCATGTATACACTTTCAGATTTAAATTCAAATGCATGATTTGCGATTAATATACGATCATACTGACTGACTTTTGCTTCACTTTCGTAACATTACAATCTGTTCTATTTGAAGTGAAATGCAAATGAGGACTGCAATATTTGTCTCATATAAGCTCACAATTTTATATTCTAATATGAGATAAGACACAAAAGTTTCAAATTACGATGGAAAAAATACCCGAATCTCAACCCATTGTCCTCACAAGAATTCCCTGCCAGCGATAGTTAAATTATACATAAATTTAGATGTTGTTGATATGATGATAACTGAAGCTGCTCCATTCATCCACACAAAAACATGCATATTTTACTTTCAAATCTAAGAGCAGTACAAGCAAAGCGAAAAGACAAAACTTATAAACGGAAAGTTTCAGGCGAGATTACAATAAAGTATTTGTTTTTGTGTTTTTATGCATATTGCATATTTTATGCAATCCATATTTACAAAATATAGAAATTTTCCCAATATAAATGTCTTTTTCTACACCTTTTGTCTAGTTATTTTGCTAAAAATGCGGTGACGTTGAAGTAGAACATTTCGTAAACTTAAAAATTTAGTAAAAAATGCATCTCTCCTTTCAATAACTCTGCTCTGTAATATGATTAGTTCCAAAGTGGACAATTTGCTTATTTTTTCACCTAAATATAATATGTTTTTGCATATTATTTAAGTCTTTTTGGGTGCATTTTTTCCATGTATATTTACTTGTTTCACTTGGATGAAAGGAGCAGCCCTAATATGACACTATGACACATTATATACTCAAATAGAAGGATTAAGTGGAAGTTCCAGGACACACATTGCATTGTGACAGCGATTTCCTAATAAGAAGAAAATCATAAACATGCTTTATTTATCACTCGTATCAGAGTATTTGTTAGCAGTTGTGCCATTATTTGCGACTTTGATATAATTTTAACCAAGCTTCATTGCTTGTATTTCCACAAATAAAATTTTCTTAAGCACTAGCATCAAAATCTTTGAATGGCAATACTGCTAGTAACAAAAAATAATAAAAAGGTAAGTAAAGTAACTTGAGGTATATTTTAGTTCACCCAGTATTTTTACTGCGAGCTAACTTCTATAATAAATTTGGTTACGACAACTAGAAAACAAATCGTTTCATATTAATTCAATAACGTTTTTAAGATTATTACAGTTGTTATTTTTTCTGGTTTTTAAATCAATAATTATTCATCACTAGTATTTTTAACTTAAATTTCTAATTGAAAGGCAGCATTGTAATTATAAAAATATTAAATGCATTATAGGTAATTCAAATGTTATTTTTATTATAAATTGAAAATACGTCAACTTTGGAGTACTAGTCTTTGGATATAGCCTAGCCGATATAATCACGCGTTTGTTAGATTTGCAAAAAAATTAACATAGCTAGCTAACAAACAATGTATCAAATCAAGCTACTCGTAAAAAAATTATCAAGGGGTCCGGTCGGTACAGCAGCAAAAATATAGGATTAAGGTGTAAAACTGAGTACCACAAGAAAATATAAGCCAGAAATTGAAATAGACGAGAACTTTTCACAGAAGTAAGCAAAACGAGACGTTCAAAAGGCCAAATCAACAGTGACAAGGAGTTTTTGGTCCTGAAAGCCGCTCATACACATCAAAAAACAGTACATAATGTCCAGTTTAATCGCTAGTTCGATGTATGTGATGTGTTGTTGTGCAAAGCTTGATATAACTTCAAGTCACGCAATATTCCACTTGGGTTCCAATGTAAATTCGTCTACAATTCTGGAAAACAAATAATTTCATATAAAGCGACAATTTCTTTGTGCTTGTGTGTGTTATTCTGAAATATAAGTATTTCTACAAACCCTTTTCTACTTATTATGACGCTTGCATTTAATGCATGTTTATAATAAAAATCCAAGAGGTGTTTTCACTTCGCCCTGAGGAAAACATAATACCTAAAGGTATTATGTATTGCATGCAAGTATAAAACTCAAGAATTAAACGGTATCATTAGACATTATAACAGGTTTTCATGATTTTTTTCAAAATAAGTGAGATTTTTTATTAACATGCATCAATGTTGGAATCACTTCCCCATTTGGAATCGACTTTCTTCTTGAAACTTTAATCAAAACTTTCAAAAAAAGCAAGTAAGTTTTCAATGGCTGTATTTGAGCTCTGGGCCGATGCACGCGTAATTATTTAAGAAAAAACATTGGCCAATATAGTAGAATGATTTTGTAGGGGAACTACTTGGAATTTCCTTTCCCTGGTATGGTCTTGTGTCGCACACGGGTCATTTCCTATTTTATTACAATTTACAATGTGAAAAACAACATGAAATGTGCAAAGCCAACAATCCTTTCTAAGATACTAAAATTACTTGTGCTTTCTTTTCATTCTTTTTTTTATTTGTATAAAATATATAAGTTCAAACAAATATGATTCATTTAGATTTGCCAAAACTGACAAATCAAGCGGTTTATTTCAATGTGTCCAAACTCATCGTTTAGACTTTTCTATTAAATATAAAGCCAAAAGCCAAGGAAGTAATAATTGTCCGTTGTTGCATTCAAATAGCAAATATGGAGAGACAAAGACATGCATAATTTTTAATAAGTTCCATTGTGTTCCTAGCGTATTTTTAAAGATAATTTTTATGTTAAATTATAAATTGAATAAGTAATGGAATAGTTGCTTAATCATGTATGAATGATTTGATTCACAGATATATGTTTATTACATGTTGAATCCTTCTTAGAAGGGAAAATTTTGTAAACTTCAAAATTTATAAACAAATAATGATAATTATGCACAGGTAAAGAAACAATAGCGCTTGGTTGGTAAATTTAACAATATTTTCTAAACGTGTTTGATATATTAAAGCTGGTTTTTAAAAGTTCTTTCAGGTCAACAAGGTAATACGCATCGACCAAGTCCAACGAAATAAAATTCACTTGTGCAACAAAATCTCTGAATTAAAATACATAATATGTACGGGATTGCAGTAAAGAGCAGAACCAAGCTCAATGAACAATTAGCTAAGATGTAAACGTACTCGAAAACACAATAAAATAAAATGAATAAAAACCAGAATGAATTCTTATCAAAACAATAAAAACGCAAGAAAAGCAATGCGGTATGGGTGTGACCCTATAATAACCCGAATGTGTTTGTTATAATAATGCTTATAAAGTATATAATAAGCCAGTTTTATTTTTTTACACATACATAGTAGTGCATGCTTTCTTCAGTTTCTTTATTTTCTCGTTGTTCACTGCTGTTGACTGATACCTTTCTTTTTTAAAAAAGAACGCTCGTGCTCATTAAAAAAACTCTTTTGGCACTGAAGCCAGTACAATATTAAAGCAACTTGTCCTAGAAGGAAAATCTTTACATTTTAAAACTCAGATTATTTACAGGCTTTGTATGTGTTGTCTTGCAGGCTAATGGAGTATTTTCTTTAAAGTCTGACGGATGTGTGTCTTACTTATGTTGTATTTTGATGCAGTAAGAGGAGTAAAGGCGATCAAAATACCACAATAATAATGTTTTAGCAATTATTGTTTATTAAGATGATATTGGCAAATCACTATCACGTACAACGCAAACTATCAGTAACACGTGCTAGCAATGATCACGACAATGGGTGGCAGTTGAGGCGAAAGATGCTGAAATATCTAAATTCTAAATAAATACACCTTTCGCATTGTTATGTAACGATGATTAATTAGCGGTTTTCCTTGGAAGCCCTTGAGAATTAATCCACCAATTTTCTCATAAAAATCGTTACTTTTTGTTGTTTAGCTCGTAATATTGATTTTAAAACATGACATTAAATTAGTAACAAAATAACGGTTTCGTTGAGATTCTACTTTCATTATCTCATAAAAAGAATCGAAAGTAAGTATCTAATCTAATCTTCTAAGAAACTTCCGACTTAAAGCTGTATCTTCACCATTGTAAATCTAAATCGAAAGAGTTTAGCCAATCAGTAATAATGATAATAACAATTATTAATTTAAAGTTTAAAACTTATTTTATAGAAATCATGGACTGCATTACACCATTTCAGTTGGATTTTATACACTGTCATTTTGTTTATTTA